>SNQJ01S0095439.1:0-26110 GCA_010110895.2 Picea sitchensis | reverse complement strand
TAAATGAAAAGGGAAAGAGGGAAATTTAAAAGAATTGGGAAACTAGGAAAAAGAGAGAAACATAAAAAGAAAGGGGAAACACAAGGAAAAAGCAGAAAGACTAACTTAGTAAGGTATCTAGCATTTACAAACTTTCTAAACTAAACTCAACTAGTAAATTAGTAAGAGGGTAAGTCATTAAAATGTGTAAGGGAATATGGGGACACCTAGGATCGATTCTAGGAATGCTTTTAGGTGGGTGAGTGAAATAGGAGTAAATAATTAATTAATGAAATGAAATTATGGTGCAATGAAGGGGATGGGTGACACATGTACGGGGGGGATTTTTATGAATTAAATTATTGAACAATAAATTAAATGGGAGATTGGGAAAGTAAAGGACTTAGAAACTCGATATAAAGGAGGGAGGAGGATGATGATGGATCTCCTCTCTAATGTGTACGCGGATGACTTGGGCTATGGTACACTTACTTGATTCTTCATGGTATATTCTTATTATACCTCACGCTTTCAATTCTGTATTTTAATTGGGTAAAGATAGTGTTGACTTAGCATTTTAATTGATAACTTAATTCCTCATAGCCTTAAGCTTTCTGTTGATTGATTCCCTTGGCTTTCGATCCTTGCATGTTGTGACCGCCCTATGGTTTTATTGATTTTGTGATGAGTTTGTGCTTCTTACTTTGCCCTTGTCCGTAGCTCATAAGTCCTCGCTTGAGCAGTCGGCCAGGAGCCAGATCGACGGTCGTCACTTCGGTGTTAATACACCTATAGATCCTAATGCCCTACTTTTATGTGTGTGGATGATGAGCGATGGATTATTCTACCTGACTATCTACCCATGTTGATTGTTCTTGGTTGACTTATGGTTTTCCTTGCGCCTTTGCAAATGAGTACTCCTGCAATTGTTAATCCTTTCCTTCTGCAAACCGCGTAATACCATCTGAGCTCTTTTTTAACTCTGTGTTTTACCATCTTACCGACAACAACTTACCTTCAACTTGACCATGATTTACCCTTTTTCAGTCAATGATTTACCCTCTTATTGGACTGCATTTTCGCCTTGCCTTAGACTACGAACTTACCACTCTAGATGGCTAATATATTTCATTATGGTAGCGTTATTAGTTTTTATTTTTTCTGTGATATCTATTGATTTTATTTTCATTTTAATTTATGATAGCGTTATCAATTTTCATTTTTTTTGTGTATCGATTGAGTATATCTGCAGTTTATTTTATGGTAGCGTTATGTATTTTCCATTGATATCCTTACTATCAACACTTAAACCGTTATTATTGTACCTATGTATTTTTAATGATAAGACCCATGGCGATGGAAACTAACATGGGCTACATTTTCATTTTGGGTCTGCGTCTCCAGCGTTTGGCTAAGCCACAAAGTAATTCTTGATTTGACTGCGAGTTTTCCTTTATAAATACTGTGATTTTTCCTTCAAGATCACTGGGAGTTTGCCTTTATAAGGACTGTGATTTTGCCTTTAAGATGACTGTGAGTTTGTCGTTTTAAAGACTGAGATTTTTCCTTCAAGATGACTTCGAGTTTGCCTTTATAAGGACTATGATTTTGCCTTTAAGATGACTACAGTTTGTCGTTTTAAAGGCTGTGATTTTTCCTTCAAGATGACTGTGAGTTTTCCTTTATAAGGACGGTGATTTTTCCTTTAAGATGACTGTGAGTTTGCCTTTATAAAGACTGCGATTTTTCCTTCAAGATTATTGTTAGTTTTCCTTTATAAAGACTGTGATCTTGCCTTCAATATGACTGTGAGTTTGACTTTATAAGGACTATTATTTTGCCTTTAAGATGACTGGGATTTTTCCATTTAAAGACTGCGATTTTTCCTTCAAGATGACTGTGAGTTTTCCTTTATAAGGACTGTGATTTTTCCTTTAAGATGACTGCGATATTTCCTTTATAAAGAATGTGATTTACCTTCAATATGACTACGAGTTTTCCTTTATAAAGACTGTGATTTTTCCTTTAAGATGACTGTAAATTTGACATTATAAAGATGACTATGAGTTGCCTTTATAAAGACTACAATTTTTCCTTAAAGATGACTGCGAGTTTGCCTTATTTAGACAACTATTTACTAGGTTGACAGCGAATCCACATAGCCAACTTATGATAGCGATTTTATAATGGAACGGCAATTCACCGGACAATTCCTTAGTAATTACATCATTTAGTCAACCGACAACGACTGATACATTAACCTTCATGTCTGGGATTTATAGTTAAACTCTTCCTAATTTTGTTTTGTTATATAAATGTTAACCATGGAAAACAGACAACACTACATTGATGGTTTAACGGATACATTGATCAGGAACAACTATTTTATTGGAACATTTATTTTATTTAGCAACATAGCATTTATATGAGATATTAAGGCTATTATGCGATCAAGATATATAATATCTTTAGGTGGCAGAGAATTAGTGCATAATGGGTGAGACGTAATAAATAATTACCTCAACTAACTTATTCTTGGAGTGATTAGAGCTTGAGGAAAATAAAGGCTGTTTGTTGTTCAAGGGAAATATTAACACTTTTTTTAATAATAAAAGCCATACCAATTGTTGTGGACTTTTATGAAATAATAGGATTTCTTTGTTAGACAAGTCATAATGTTGAGTTATAGGATGGTTGGTTACAATAGTTTACCCTTCACACCTAGACTTTTTGCTTAACCTTGGGGCTTATTGGTCGTCGATGAATCGTTTATTGGATTGCGCTTTGTTGAGAGATGTCTTTTTGCTTTGTTTCTACTCGTTTCTTGGGGGCATAGGCGTAGTCTTCCTGTCATTTATTTAGGCCCTTGGCGTGTCAAATTTATCTTTAGTACTTGGTCCAGATAGGTTAGGTAGCACCAGGGTTATCACCACACCTATCACCTAGGGATGACATGAGTCTTGATGAAGGGATCATGGCGCGCCCCATTGGATAGAGGCGAATGATAACTTGGTCGGAGTCTGTTCCTTCCGTGTGAGTATTGTTGTTCGTTGCAATTTTATTATTGACTCTTGGGTTGAATGCCATCATGCATTGGTTGCGCACCATCTAGGTTCTAGTCAAATGGTCGTCGGGGTCATTGTGTCGTGATGGGGATGTTGTCCCTTAGCTTGTAGGTGTGGTCATGTTTGTGTCGGGCGGGTAGTCTTTTCTCCTTGTTGTTTACACATGTTTCTCCCAGCTGCTCTTGTTCCAGTGCATGGATTCATAGATGTTTTTTGCCTATTCGATGGGCGTGGTGCTCGTCGTTAGGTGTGTTGTCTAGCTGTCATTGTTGTTTTCAACCTGTTAAAAAGAAAAAAAGAAAAAATTGCATCTTCTGCTTTGCTTGTAGTCGTAACGAAGGGGTCGTTACACTTACTACCATAATATTTGAGAGTCATTCTCAATTTCTAATAGAAAAAATTATACCAACCATTTTTAGTTTCTCTAGTTCTATCTTCAGTATAGGTTTTATCTTAGTATTTATCATTCTCAATTTTTTATTGAAATGTTTTGATCTCTCTTTCAGTGGTTTGACATGATGGAATATGTAGTTTTCATATTATTTTAAATCATTATAACTCCAAGAAAAAATGTCCTGAAATTATTTGAATAACTTAGTATATTGATCAACTTCTTTACTGGTGCAACTAGTAAGAATATTTATGTACTTTGGAGAACTAGGAGTACCAATGTTGATTTTTTGTGTTTCTTGAACCTTCCTAGCAAATGATTCTTCTTTTGGATCTAAAACCTTTGTTTGGTCATCTCTTGTAAAAAGAGATACCAAACTGACATAGTTCTTAGGAGAGAGTACAAGATTTTGATTATGAATTTTGCTTTGGGAATCTTATTTCTCTTATGAATCATTCAATGAAATTGATTCATTATCAATGAGGAAGCTTGCAATATGTTCAGCGTTTTCAAAAACTTGCAAGTATTCTTGATTATCAAATATTGAAGGCTGAAAAATTGTCTTTAGATGAAAAGTACTATGACTATGAGAATCTTATGATTTAAAAAGAGATGCAACTACTCCCAATGAATCTTCTTTTGATTCTTTTCTCTAGGAATGAAGGAGATATTAAAAGAATTAAAAGAATCCATGAGTTCACAAACTCTTCTTGGATAATGTTTCAATTTTTTTTCTTGATTCTGTAAATCTTCTTGATGTGATTGATAACCAATTATGAGTCCCTAGTTACCACCAGATTTTCTACTTTCATTTGAAGAGAAAGAATCATTCCTTGAATTAATAATTCATATTATACCTCATTATTGGTACATCGGAATTCCAATCTGATGGCATGTGTATACATACCAAATTGAGGGATTTTGAAAAAAACACCAGCTCGATTTCTTGACTTAGAACAAACTCCATCAAATGAAATTTTCTAAAAACCTTGGAAATAATTTTCTTCATCATGTTTAGGAAAAAATATATGTTTTGTACAAAAAACAACATAATTTCTAATTCCAGCATCAACATAATTTTTCATTACTTCATTTTCCTTTTTCTTAAATGATATTTATCTTTCTATAATCTCAAGGAACTCTGATCATAGTCCGATATTTATTTGGAAGCATCATGCAAATTCCATCATTTGTGATATATCCTCCAATTGATGAGCGCCAATACCTCCGCAATACAACACCATATGCTTGCGGAAAATCAACAACTATAATAGTGAAAACTATGGTAATATGAGGTGTTTCACTTATGGATGCACATAAATATTTTATTTCACCATAGGATGGGACTTTTATTCAATCTATTTCATATATTATCTCACTTGTTTCATAGTCTTTTATGCATTCCATTCTTATTTCTTCCATCACTTATAGTGGGATGATGTTGTTAGTGGCCTCACTATCCAATAGACAATTATGTAATGTAAAATCGTGATTTTCTATGGATATGTAAAATGGTGGAACTTTGCCCCTTGGTATTACTAATGAAACATTCTATTGTTTCCTTGTAGTCATCACGATTACTTCTATTCTTGAATTTGTATCATCCAATATCCTCAAAATATTTTCTCTTTATTGTGGTATGTTAACTACCTTCATGAGTGGTAATGTAATTATGAGCTTGGGTAGCTCATCAAAAAAATTGTAATTCATTTGCATTGTAGTATTTCTTTGATTAAAAACTCGTTGTTGTTTTGATGTTTCTAGAGGATTATATTTTGTCTTTTCATTTTCAAGTTGCTCCTTGGTCTTGAATTTATTTACTTGTGTTTTGGTCTGAACAACATTATCTTTTTGAAAACTCAATATATTCTTGTTCATAAAATATATAAACAGGTGATGATCCTTCATCCATTTGTACTCATACCAAAACTTGATCTTGTTTAACATCAATTTCTTGATCAAAGTTTTCAAAAATTCCTTCTCCTATGATTTCTTCTAACACAACAGCATTTGGATTTGGAACTCAGGGTACTCTTAATCTATATTCTTCAACTATATCATTTCTTATTCTCTGATCTTGTAATGGAGATCTCATATTTGGATTTGGTGGAACAATATTTTCACCTCTCCTGAGTCTATTAAATTAATGTAATCTCAATCTCTATTTGTCTAATCATTATTCTCATTCCAACCATTTCTCGCTTATGTCTTGTTTCTTGGGAAGCTCCAAGATTGTTTCTCGCATTAGGGGGAACATCTTCAAGAATTCCTCCACCAATTCCCCTATTTTTAGAACTTCTAGAAGTATATGGTCCTTAAGGTGACATTGATAAATTGGTAATTTTTCTTTGCACCTTTCTAACAATAATCTCAAGATCAACATTGGTCTCTAACATATATTATTCCATATTTGTTTCCTTCTAGTTTTCCACATGTAAATCATTTATTTTTGAAGCTATGATTGCATAATTCACATTTAAAGTCATGGAATTCATATAACATCTGAATATGACAAGAGAATTTGGTTGTTTTTCTTCTGGAATTTGATTCAAGTTCTTAAAGAACTGTAAATTGAAGTCCCTGATTCTTTCTCCTTTTTTGAGATGTATTTGGGTAAATTGGGTAAGTAGAGTATGGTATCCACTTAGTGGTGCATACATAGTCATGAGCATACTTTCTAAGTCATCAAAGGATTCAATTGATTGAATTGTTAAAGAAAGATAACATTCATAGGAGGGACCTATCAAGTTTTACAGAAAGACTCTGACCATTACATCATCATGTTTAATAAAATGAATATCACATACACTTAAAAACCGACCCATATGTCTTCTTGGATATATTATCCAATCAGGTGAAAAAATAGGAAAATCTCCTTGAGGTGGGGTTGGCAATGGGTGTTTTTATCCATGTAGATTAAGTGGGTTGGGGTTAGCAATGTTTTTTCTTGAAACATGGAGCAATTTTTGACATTGCTATCAACATTAAACTTCTTGAACTCCTTGGAGATGCAATAGAAAGTGTAATTATATGGCAATAAACTTGGATATTAGGTTTTCCTAATTTTTCAAATGAAGAGAATGCTTTTGGTACAATTTCAGATACAACCTCATGTGCCTTTACTTCTTTAGCATCAGCGAAAACCTAACCAATTTGTTGCATGTTTTAATTTTTTTGTTTTGTTTTATCAATCTATGCAGGCTTGGAGTTTATATAATCACTTAATGTTTCTCAAAATATATCTTAATTATGTTACTAACATTTTCTCTAACTATGTTACTGACAAAAGTCACTTGTTAATTATTTCTGAATTTTACAAGGACAATGATTTACCTAAATACAAACTTAGAACACTAAATTTGATTAATATTTTTTCAAAAAACATATCCTTGGAAAGACAACATAATTCCCTACAAATTGTTTTTTTACTACATGTCAAAATTCATAAGGCATATGTACCTTCTAAAGCTTCAATTTTAAAAAATGTAAAATTTAAGTTTTCATTGCCATGATTCACCAAAAAGTGGGACTCATATTCATGGATTCAATATCCAACTAAATATTTACAATGAAACATGCTTTGAAATCTTAGAATTATGGGACACTTTTTATGAAGCAATTTTTCCCTTTACATATAAGCAATAGTGACTTGTTTTGAAGTTTAGACACATGGAATTATATTTTTTGTCAACTCTAGAGGATCTAAACATGCATGATATACTCTGTAATCAACATCCAAATCAATTAATAAGTTTTAGCATCTTTATATGTACTAGGAAGTAAATTGTCCAATAACAATAATATATTTTGCAACAATTTGGACACAACTAACATTAACTTCTAACTAACAAGTTAATAATATTCATGAAACTATAAATCACATTATACTATAGTACACATTTCAATATATATATATATAATTCCTCACCATCCATATTTTCCTTTCAAATTGTAAAGCATTAGAACAACAATCAACTTAGAGAACTTTGTTAAACTAGCCAATAAAAAAAGAAGTTTTTGTGCAACCTATGTTAATTGTTCTAATCCAATGCCATGTGTTTCCAAATCCATCCATGTTTTCTACATGTTGATTAACTAGATTAATGTATTCCCTATCAAAACCATCATGTAACATTTGGTTTGCTGCAATATGTATATGGTGTAAGATCTCATCTCCATTATTCCTACTCATATTGGTTGTGTTGTGGTTATGAATTAAATAACATATTGTAGTAAAAAGAAAAAATTGTACGATGTTCATTTATTCTTTTAATCTTAAAAACATTGAGGTCAACAAAAAGTATTAATGTAACCTTTCCTTGGTAGTGAGGAATGTGCAAGTGAAATTATATATAACTAATTTTTTTATATGAAAAAAATATAAATTTGATTTATATAAAAAACATATATATGAATAAAGTGATTTAAGTTTTGGTTGTGTAGAGCAGTGAGTAAGAGAGTACGCTAAATTACTGGTTCAAAATTTATGTAAACATCTCAAATCCTTAAAACCTATAGAAACACTTCAAATCCAACAATGTTAAACGCTGGTGCAAATTTTTAATTACTCCTCTCTTTTTCTTTCTCTTTAAAGTAAAACAATAAAATTAAAAAAAATAGAATGAAACAATAGAATAGAAAGAATAGAATGAATTTACAGTAGAGCAAACAATTTTCCTTAATCTAAAAACCATAATAACTCCATAAAAGATGAATATATTTAAAAAATGATCAACTTAGATGGAAAGATGAAAGACCTACCTTGGCTCTTCAGCTGCATTATTCTACCCTCCCTTCCTGCACAGCTATTATTTCTTCTTCATCTGGTTAACTCGTAGCCTGAGCCTGCCTGAGCCTTGCTAATAAGAAAATATGGAAACTTCATTAACTTTATTGAATAAAGAAATATTGCAATGAAAAAGACAACACTGTATATTTATGTAGAATTTTTTGGGTCCCTGATCTTCATATGTTTAATATTTCCATCCAATTTAATTGTTAATACAAATTAACACAACAACAAATTCGTGATTGGTGAACGCGGAAAAATATAACATACCAAAACCAAACCAGAGACAGAGAATTGGATGGAAGTCTTAAACATATGAAATCACGGACCAGAGAATTCTACGGAAGTGTTGCATTTTTCATTCCTTGTTTTATTGTAATATTTCTTTATTCTATAAAGTTAATGAAGTTTGCCTATTTGCAAGGCTCAGGCTTTGACGTACGACTTAACAGATTTAATATTACTGTTTGTACGTTTTTTTGCGTAATAAACAGATTTAAAATTAAGGTTTTTAATTTACACAATGTCATTTTTATGCTGTAAGGCTTATATTAATTTACACAATGTCATTTTTATGCTGTAAGGCTTATATTAATTTACACAATGTCATTTTTATGCTGAAAGGCTTATATTTATTGGAGATGGGCACAATTAATGATCTTTTAATCTTAAATTCCAATCTGATGATTATGCATTGAAGATGTTGGTATATTCTTAATCGTCCTCCTCAAAAATCAATGGGTCAGATTTATTGTTGATAACTTCTTTGCATTTATAAATACATCAGTTAACCTGTTTACTTTTTAACATTTACCTAATTATATTAAGAAGTTACTGTAACATCATATGATTGTCATGTCTAATTGTTTAATTATTCTTCATCCCTTTGTCAATAGAGATTACATGGTTGAGATGTGAAGGGTTTTATTCATGCATGACCTGGGCGTTTTTACTGAATTTTTTTTAAAGCCAAATTTTTTTTTATCCACCGTCCACAATAAGTCTTTCAGCGTTCACCAACCGCAAGTTAGCGGCTGTGCTAATCTACGTTCTACATTTAAAGTTTAACGCTAATTGTCAAATTCCTTCTGAAAGTGAAAATGCGTCCTGTGCGACGTCAAATTCCAGTTCCCCGAACTGCAGCTGGATGCTGTAATGATGGCCGCCGTTATAACGGGAGACAAAAACAGATGACTTTCATCGAAGACGTAAACAATTGGCGTACGTTGAAACGGAAACAGATGACATACATTTATTCTTTGGGAGTAGATATTTGGGCATACATCTATTCATGGGAGAATGTATATTGAACACGTAAACAGATCACATACATTTATTATTGGAAGTACGAATGTGAACAAACATTTATTCTTGGAATGAAGACATTAGAAATGTTAAGAGTCCAGGCCTAGTGCCTAATTTCCGTAGAAGAATTGGGAGCGGGAATTGAGTGGCGGGCATGACTGAGGGGCAGTCTTATTATGGAGCTGGCTCGTGTAATCTTCCAGATTATCAATTGCCACCGTATGAGTGTCAAGAACTCCGAGATAGACATCAGTAAAATCAGTTGTATATGAAGGGGAATTAGCTCTCCATGCCGTTATTCCAGAAGAATATGCTGTCAACGAGGAATAATCCACATTGATGTCATCTTCATTAACAATGTACCCGTCATTTTCATTTTTTCCTGAGTCACAGATCTCAACGAGAGGAGGGATGGTGGTAATGGCAGAAGGCGGCAGTGTAGTCCACGAGTCTATTAATTGATCGTATGTCGATATTTTTGCAGTCTTATGAGTATGGCCCTGGGTTTGCAGACTCGGAGATGTAAAAGCGTGAGAGAAGTTCACATGGCCAGTCTGCGTAAAAGTAGAATCAATCCACTGCTGAGAATAAGGAATCTGCTGGTTGTTGGTGGGGTGCCCATCAATTGGAAACTCACGATTTTGATCCTCCTGTGCCTGTTCTTGTTTTAATTCTAATGAGTCTGGAACCCAAGAGTGCTGATTTTCTGCAGTGGTTACCTGATTAACGTTGTTATGAAGAAATTGCTGGTACACTTCAACCATCACGTCCAACGGCTCGGCAGAGTGTAACGCCGTGTCAGCATCTTGACCAGAAGGAAGATGGGCAGCCACTGAATTGGTATTGCAAGTACTATCGAATTTTGATGGCATATTAGATTTGGTGTCAGCGTTGCCGTTTGCGTCGGTGGAGGACGAGGAGAGGCTGTGTTTCAGCAGCTTCTTCTTGATGCAAGAGTTCCAGTAATTCTTTATCTCATTGTCTGTTCGTCCTGGCAAACTGGCAGCAATTTGACACCACCTGCACCATTCATTCCGCAAGTTAACGGGCATACCAGCACGCTGTGATATGATAGAACAATTACTACTAATTGACGGACGAGCAGCCTCTAATGTGATATAACAATTACTACTAGAAAAATCAGAGATTAGAGTAAAGGAGATAAGAGTTAAAGGAAAAGTGCGAAACCTGTTACCCAGAACGGACTGTAAGTGTATGATCAATCTCTCTTCTTGAGGTGAAAATGCACCGCGTTTAAGGCCAGGGCGCAAGTAGTTAATCCATCTCAGCCTGCAGCTCTTTCCGCATCTCTGCAGACCTGTATGTGCATTGCATTGGATACATGAAAATATTATGATATTAGCTTAGTTCAATCCTATAACCAAATATTGTCATCTCTGCATACCTGTATGTGCGTTGCATTGGATACATGACAATATTATTATATTAGTTTAGTTCAATCCTTTAACCAAATCTATTGAATATGAGAGGTATACAGACATGCTCTTATTTTTTCATTACATCAAGAAAAACCAGCTGTTGCAAACCACTGAAAGGGATAATGGAAAAATAACTAAAAAGTTCTTATCAAACCCAGATTTATGAGTGCCAAGAGGTTTGCATCTAAGATACCACAAGTGGAGATGTCTACCCAGATTTTTGAGTGTCAAAAGGTTTGCATCTAATATAACACCAGTGGAAATGTCTGAATGATAATCCTTAGAAAATGGGGAAAAAAATAGAATAGCTATGTAAAGAGCAACAATGGATGAACGAATCGATTCATATTAACTGATGTCATCAACTAATAAACCTATATTAATCCAGATTTGCGAGTGTTAAAAGGTTTTCATCTCTAAGTTTTTCATCTATATTTATGAGTTTTTTAAGCATTACATGCATATACAAGAGATCTGCCCACACGGACATCTCATCTCGTTTGCTCTAGAGCAGTTGGTTCTCCCAAATATTGATCCTCTGGTTGCAGATATTACATTATATACATCTGCCCTAATTGACCTAGGTTTGCTAAATATTCAGTAGAAGATTGAAAGGACTGTGAAGTTAGAGTGAATTAATTACCAGATTGCTTGGCGATATAGCTCCAGGAGCAGCCCAGAAGGCCCTTCTTCAAGATATACTTGATCAGTTTCTCATCTTCCTCCGGTGACCAGAGACCTTTTCTTAGCTTTTGACTGGAATGAAAGGGGATGCCTTGTTCTTGCCCTTGTATGCACCTCATTTTTGTTCCAGCCAGCCAATTACTTTTCTCTGTGAATGAAGAATGATGGCGGAGCACCAGCAACGCAGGCTTCCTGTCGGCTCGTCTCAGATGTTCAAATTACAGAAACACAGAGATGTTAGAAAATAGAAACACAGGAACATAAGAACAGAAACACGTTTCACCCGTATATGTAAGGATGGAGCCCATCAATCCCCAATTTTCAACACTGGGCACATGGGCAACCGACCAACCCTTTGGTTTTACTTGTATTTCTACCCGTTTTACTGCGTGGGATGACAGCACTACCAGAGCCGCCCACATGGTATCGTATGGTGAGGATTACAACTACCATCGAAGACGTTCATTTCATTCGTGGAATGTCCAATCCTTCGGTTGTAGTGCCGAATGATGAATCAAAGAAGGGCCCGCTTTTACTTCCTCTGCGATAGATTCCCATTTGCGCCTAACCGGATAAAATGTCGACGCATCAGTGCTAGTTTCCAAGCAACTGGCCATGAAACACTTCAATTATAAGAAGAAATGGCACAGTAAACTGATAAAATTATAGTTATCCAATATTTTTTTATGTTTTTTAAATCGCCGACAAACAGAAGCTGCCAAGCTATTTGATGTTCAATGGAATTTTCGACTAACATTCCTCCCAATGAACTTCTGTTAGTTAAAATATTCGTATTTATGGATTTAAATACAAACCTTGTGCCATAAGTAACAATTAAGTAACAATTAAGAATAGAACTTAACTTTCAATCCATATCAGCAATTTTCCGTCCAAATATCCACCATCATCTTCATTTAGTATCCAGTGCTATAATCATATAAAATTATATTTATTACTAATGGCTTATTTTTAATAGATATAAAAAAATAGCTAATACTCTTAAAATTAAAATTAATGAAGAATCAAAAGTGAATTTTATATATCTATATATATTAATCCTTAGATTTTTCATATATATATATATGATAATATATATTTCAGTTTCAATACTTTGTTTTATATATATATATATATATATTATTAATTTGCTTAATTCCCAGTTTTATAGGTTTAATTCAAAAACTAATAACAACATAAAAATGATTTAATTCTTTTTAAAAAATATAAAAAATCAATAAAACAATGTTAAATTTTAGAAAATAAAAAGTTTTTTTTTTATCAACTAGCAAGTTAATGTAAAAAGTCAAAGCACTAATTTATGGAGTTGTTCCTGTTCTATTAAATAACTTTTTAGTTGGAATCCCGCCATAAAAATTTGCATGAAATTACTATTTTTTGTTGTTTAAAATTTATTTTTGAATGAAGAAATGGATTTAGCATGCTGAAAAACCCTTAGGCACTCCGATTATACAGAAATAATCAGTTAAATCTGGATCTAACAATTTCTAGTCAGATTTTGGGCAAATGTCCCCGGAAAATATAGACTAAAAAGAGTCATTTGGTAGAACTTTTGTACTACAGCTATATGGTCCTAAACTTAGGGAAGGATTAATAATAAGGCATAGTCTAAATGTTTTATGTTTTTTACTTTTTTGGAGGACTATCACTGGAATCCAACAACTTCATTGTTGACAAAATAAAAAATTTATAGTACTTAAATCATATATGTATAAATAAATTCAACACCCTCAAAAACAGCATAAGTCCAAATATATATGTTTAACCACTAAAACTCTATTCCAATTATTTTTCTAAAATTATGACTAATTTTAAACTATACTCATTAAAATATATGAAAAAATTAAAAACAGCTGTACCCTAATAATAATAATATTAGAATGTCAAACATTGTTAAAATAATTTTAAACTAAACTCATTAAAATTAAAATATATGAAAAAAAGATGTACCCTAATAATAAGAATATTAGAATGTCAAACATGGTTAAAATAATTTTAAACTAAACTCATTAAAATTAAAATATATGAAAAAATAAAAAACAACTGTACCCTAATAATAATAATATTAGAATGTCAAACATTGTTAAAATATTTTATTGCAATGTGAAACCGTTCTTTAAAAAATTTAGATGGCAAGCTTTTACTTCCTCCTCTGAGATAGATTCCCCTTTGCGCCTACCCTAATAAAATGTCCACGCAGCAGTACTGGTTTCCAAACAACTGATCATGAAACACTTCTCTTATAATAAGAAATGACAATTAAACTATAGTTATCCAATAATTTTTATTTTTTTAAATCGCCCTGAACTATGGAATTTTCGACTAACAACAATTGTTCCAATAAACTAGGGTTAGTTAAAACATACAGTATTTATGGATTTAAATATAAACCTTGTGCGTTAAGTAACAATTAAGAATATAATATAAAGTTCTATCCATATCAACCCTCTTTAAACTATCTAAAAACATTATTATAATTATATAAAACAAGTGTTAAATTGTAGGTTTTCCCTTAATTATTATATATTTCAATATAAATTAAAGTTAATAAATGGTTAAGAAAGAGTGTTAACACAAATTTTAAAAATATATAGGGGCTGGATATTATGAATTTATGATAATTAAGATGTCACAACCATATCTTTTAAAATTGTGTTATTATTTATTTTCAATTATGATTTCAAAATTTGTTTTTTTATTTTTTTTTTAATCATAATTTTTGTCTCTTAATTTAAATTTGGAAATTTGGGTTAAAAAAACAGTCTCAAATATTTTTAAGTCATTTCAAGACATTAAACAAAATTTTTGCTTCAATTATTTCGACATGTGAGGCTAGCCAAGTTGACGATTTTCTAAAAACATTGTAGAAAGTCCAAAACCTTATCACAATTGAGGGTTGAAGAAGTCAAAAACCTACCCCTTAATGTTTGTAGCAACCTAACAAACTACAAGTAACTCCATAGAGAGTGTTTTCTCCTTTGTATTTTTGTAAGGATTAAAAATTATTTTTGTTATTTTGTGAATGGTGTGTGATTGCATTTTGGGCATTTATCACTTTCATACATAAGCATAAAATCAATAACTAAATATTCTCGAATGTGAAGGAATTTAACTTTCATAGTATAGATTTCAACTTCATTTATCACATCTATTGCAACGAACTGTTCCAATAAAATATCCACCATCCTTTACATATAAATCATGGAGTCAATCCCTTATATTTATGAAATAGTTTACAAATCAATCATAAAGTCCATCCTTTCGCATTTACATATGCTCACTGAATCTTACAAAGCATCATAAAATTTCACAATTTAGACATCTTCAATTCATAATATTAAATATTGTGTTACATGGTTCCGAAAATATATGCATTTGCACATAAAATCATACAAAGCATCATAAACCTTCACAATTTGGATATCATCAATTCATAATATTAAATGTTGTCATATATATATAAACATAAATCCATCTTAATTTAAAATAATTAAAATATCCAGAATACAGAATATTAGTATCTTAATTACTTTTTAATTTACAAAATTAGAAGATATTTATATTAATATATAAATTAATAAATAACTTTTTAAATTTATACATACTCAAACTATTAAACATGATCTTCATAAAAATGTATTTTGAACTCTTTTGTAAAAAAACTAAATATTATCTTATGCAAAGATGAAGTTTGTTTTGTGTGAGCAATAGTAATCATGAAAAATTACTAGTTTGTTTTTACTTATTTAACTCTAGTTTGTTTTTACTTATTTAACTTAATTCATTCAATTTCTTCCTTCCTCCAATAATTACTAAATTGTGGTGTCAAAAACTAAATTAAATTGCAAATTGGTTCTGAGTATATGTTTTACTATGTGGCACTCCTCTTAACCAAAAAAAAGCCATTATTCCCGGTGTTTTCATCGGCATTGTTACCAAATGTTTTTTTTTTAAGAAAGTTGACTCGTCTCATTGGATGTTAATCATGTGTGTTGGTGTATATATCGGATTTAATTTTTTTTTGGTCTTTTTTAGTGGTTTCCTTAATACAAAAGAAAATAACTGCTTACTTGTTTTAATACTAGCACAGAATGCCGAAAGACGGTCGATAAAAAAATTCTCATTTTAAACTTGATAGTTGAAGAATTCTGAAACTTGATAGTTGAAGAATTCCAAAAGTTAATCATTTAAACGTGGAAATCATATAATGTTACAGTAATTTCTTAATATGATTAGGTAAATGTTAAAAAGTAATCAGGTGGATGCATTTGTAAATGCAAATAAGTTATTAATAATAAATCTAACTCATTGATTTTGGAGGTCGACTAAGAATATGCCAGCATCTTCAATGCATAACCATCAAATTAGAATTTAAAATTAAAAGATCATTAATTGTGTCCATCTCCAATAGGTATACGCCTTTCGACGTAATAAAGGAAAATAAAATAAATTAAGAAATCTAGGGATATAATCTATTTAATTGGACGAAAACCTTGATTCTGAACTCAAATTCATGCAGAAAATTAGAAAAGTGGAGAGACGGTGGGTGTTTGTTGGACAGTGGAAGCTAAACAGAGCATAAAAGTGGGAGATCAAACATGCATTAAACCAAACACAACAATCCCAAAATTTGACACAGTGATTTATGTGGAAACCCGATGAGGGAAAAAAACATGACAGTGATAATTGATATTCTTTCATTCAAGCGAGAATTGCAATAACCAACCCATGCATACAGCCGTCCGCTCCTCTCATACACACAACACCTCAGTATTGTGTCTTTCTCTCACACACTCACTACACATTGCTCTCACACCTATATGGGTATGCTCATATATATAATATCTATCACTCAATTACACAGGATGATCATGAATAGATCACATAGTTACATGAACAGTTCATAAATTGAGTGCATGCATGTGCATTAGCGTAGTTGCATGCATGTGCATGTGACCACATGAGGAAATTCTTTGGCATGTTTCCAAGAATCTCCACCTTACAACAATTTACCTGATATATCATGTCTTTAATTAATTCATCACCTTTTCTGCAAGCTAAGAGAAGTGAAACATCATCATAGCTCTGCAACTTCTCTGAAAATATTGTTACATTAACATGCCTGTACGATTCACTCCAGCATGGACCATTATGTCTCCATCAGTAACCTATCGAATAAACCGATGCACTTGTCCAAATCTCATGAATCATAACCACAGAACAAATCACTGCAACCACTGTAGGTGATACTTGTGCTTCTTTGTTTGAAGCACCTATTTCCATGTTCTTCACCTAGTTTTTCCATGTGTCTACTGACAACACCAACTGCATGGGAAATGTTGACCATTTCTCCATCGCAATAATCAAACTTCATACTAGCATATAATACTCGAGACATATAACCCTTTTCTTCTTCATCAATTAGCACATAAACCTTAAGAGAATTTATAATGGAAAGCCAAACAGATTTTACCAGTTTCACATTATTCATACTTAATTTTATGAGTATATTCACCACATACTTCTGTTGTGATAACCAAGCTTACCATATTTCTTGTCTCTGTATATTTCCATGCCCAAGATTTATTTTGTTGCTCCGAGATCCTTCATAACCAACTTATCCAACCTGTTGACCTCAACCATGCTTGTGTTTGCAACAAGCATTACATATAACACCAAGATAATGAATATACCATAAAAACAATGGTTATACTCACTTCTAGTAAAATTTGGCTCACCATGAAGGAATCAAGCATCTTGTACCATTTTCCTAGCATGCTTTAGGCCATACAATGATTTTTGAGTTTGCAAACAAATATTCTGTTGCGATTCTGAACTAATTGTTGTACTATGTAAAAACTCCATGTAAAACATCATGCCCATATCAAAGATCTACCTGTTTGATCTGGGTCCTACTTAGAAAGATGATAAAAACCCATAAGCATCACAACTAAATAATTTCAAATTTGAGTAATTACCATATGACCTATTCATACCTCTTCCTAAATATTCATGTCTTTTTAATCGATGGTGATCGAGTGACCAGATAGCACAACCGCTTATGCCCACAACTATTGTTGCAACTTGGCATTACTGAACACGTCTATTTGATCCCAACTTCCTTGCAATACTTTCCAAGTTCCATGGATATGAACTTACCTTCATCATATATTATAAAACACTTGATTGACCTGCCAACATATCAACCCTTTTACAGACCCACCTTTCTATATTGGATACACTGCTCCACCTCAAATTTTTCATTCGAACAACTTTGACCAAATCCGGCGAGACCGACCAAGTAAGCCTTCACCATTTACCTCCAGGCCCATTTACAATGGGGTTCACCAAGCCTTTTATAGGATTCATTACAAGCAATCCATGGACACAATACCACGGGATACCCAAAACACATTGACCCGAAAAACCACCTTCTTTGACCTAAAAACATATTTAAATCATTAACTATTTCACCGAGTCAACGTTAACTCAACATACATGCCCCCCCACATATTCAATCTACCTAAGCATGTCTAGACTTTTCATGGAACCCCTCATAAACTAAGGGGTATGCATGTATATCCAAGTCTTACAAACATATGCTCATTTTACATGCAATCAATAATTTCTACAGCTCCAAAGTAAATACTTATTTTTTTTTCTTTTCGGTGGATTCAACCATCAAGCTCTTGTCTGTTTCCTTATTTGTTGAGGAAATCCTCAACCATCACCGCTCTTGTTGTTTCCTTGTTGTTCGAGAAGATCATGCATCTTGAGTTTCCATAGCTCACATTTAAATTCTTGTTACTGAATTTCTCCACCTCAAACTTCAAACTCTAAACTTTCACCATTAACAAAAAAAAAAAAACTCTAAAAACCTTTCTTATAAAACTGAGTCTCTTTATAGTAGAGGAGTATTATTTTATTATAACTGAATTCCCAAAAAAAATTAATTAAAATGTTTAATACTAAAATTTAATATATAAACCTTTTATTAAAACAATAAAGGATTCACCTTTTTAAACGATAAAGGATACAAGTTCTCCACCCACATAGATTATAAATTCGATCCTCCCATTTAATTTCGAAGCCCATCCTCTTCTTTTGATGACAATTTTCTTATAATGCCAGTTTCATACATAGGCGATCGGCTTACCTCGTGTGGTGAATGCATACAAACTTTTAATATTAATTGACCTTGCCACTTCCACCAGGCCTGGTCATTGATGAAAATGAGATATCCCACTACCCAAGATATGCACTTAGAATTATCGTTAATATCACGCCTCCTCCATGCTGTAAAAAAAACGATGTTCCACCTGTATCGCTCCTCTCGTTCTGTGAAGTATCACGAAGCGATAATCTCCAACATTTTTCATAGCTGAGTATGAGATTGATTATCGCCCCTGTTGAACGGGCTTATGGGATTACCTGCGATATGGAAAATATTATCGTCCGTGCACAAGAATTTGTCCTCTTTCACCTAAATTGCTCACTCATCAGATCTATCCTCTTTCACAAAAATAGTTCCTGCACATTTTTCTCATTCATGCAATGGTTTTTTCACTGGAGTTCTGATACCACTTGTTGGATAGCTGAAGCAAAATAGAGCATAAAACTGGGAGATCAAACATGTATTAAACCAAACACATCAATCCCACAATTTGACATAGTGATTTATGTGGAAACTCAATGAGGGCAAAAAACACCGCAATGATAATCTGTATTCGGGAGAATTACAATAGACAACCCAACACATAACCATCCTCTCCTCTCATACACACAACACCCCAATATTGTGTCTTGCTCTCACACACACACTACACATTGCTCTCACACCTATATGAATATCTTGCTCTCACACACGCACTACACATTGCTCTCACACCTATATGAGTATGCTCTTATATATAACATTTATCATTCACTTACATAGATTGATCATGAATAGATCACATAGTTACACTAACAATTCATAAATAGATTGCATGCATGTGCATTAACATAAATGCATGTGTGTACATGTAACCGCAGGAAGAAATTCATTGACATGTTTCCAACAATGTTCAATAACTGATACATTGAAGTCTCGGTCCACGAGCTTGAGTCTTTCGTTTTTCTGTCATGCTGAAAACCAAATTTATTTTATTGTAGGTCGGGCATCCATGTTTAGACACTTTAGTTACAAGGAGATCGGAATGGAAACTGATGATGGCTTTGTATCAGTTTAAAAAGGGTGATTTCAAGGTGGTCTTTTGGACGTAGTGAAACAAATGGATGGTCTATCTGAATAAGGAGAAAATGATTTCCTTAAGGAGATGGAACTCTTAGGGAGACTGCATCATAGGAACCTTTTCACTTTAAAAGGATTTTGTTTAAAGCAAGGAGAAAATGATTTCCTTAAGGAGATGGAACTCTTAGAGAGACTTCATCATTGACACCTTTTCACTTAAAAGTATTTTGTTTAAAGCAATTTGAGAGCCATGCATTTTATGAGAATGGGCATTATTTACATAAAGTTTTACAAATTCAACAAATGGTTTTGGGATCAAGTTTTGGAGGTTGATGTGATTTGGGATCAAGTTTTGGAGGTTGATGTGATAGAAATATTCCTCACATTGTTCTTAACATTGTTGTTATTTTAGCTATCATGTTTTGTGGATTATCTTTGACTTATAATTAATGATATGGAATAATACAATTTATCTTTATTATTTTGTGCCACATTAATACTTTCCTTGAAATGTGAACACAACTTTCTTATCATGTAAAAGGATTTATTTTTTTAATAATGAGCATAAATTCTAAGTATTTTTTCACATTTAATGACCATGAGATATTAAATACTAACAAGAGCGGTTGCCAAAAACTTTCGCTAGTGCAAAAAATACATTTCCAACATTCTTTTTCTTGGTTGGAAGTTTTAGCTAAGTAACAAAAAAAATTGATATTTGAGTTTGTATGATTCCAATCATGGTTGGGGTCCAGTACTCTTTGTTGGGAAATAATTCTGCTGAGGACAATAGACTATACACTAAGATACAAACTCAAATTTCTTATAAACATTAGAGAATGTTCTTTCGATAAATGCTGGAAATTTTTACAATCTAAACAAAGACTCTTTTCAAGTACTAATATATAGAGAGGGTTTTCATAATGTAAACACTATATGCTTGAAACAGAAAAACCAAGAACAAACAAACCACTTAACAACAATTTAATTGGTTTATTTCTACAACTTTAAGAGCATAAATTATTGCATCTTTGTAATCATCAAACAAAAATTAATAATATCAATTGTTTGGGAAGCCCAAGAGTATTGGATAAAGGGAACAGGTTCATGGTATGTATTTAATTTTTATTTTACACCAAGAAAAGAAAGTTTCATTGTATAGTTGGGGTGGGGTTGAGGGGCGTAGGGTTAGTTTAGAGGTACTCCATCAATTCTTTCTGTGAGTGTCTATGTAATAGTGCATTTAGTATAGATGGTGTAGCAATGACCACATTGATAATTGACACTTATCCAAACCCATTTAAACCCATTTATGATACGAACCTTGAGGCCCCAACCCATCTAAACCCATGTTGATATGAACCTTGAGGTTGCAGTGTTAAAGGATGCACACGAATAGCCTTTCTATCAAATAAATTAAAACTTGAGATATCCATTCTTGAGCTTCACAATCTTGGAGTGCATTTCAAACTTTGGTTTAGATGGGTCTGGGCTAGTTTTATTCAAGGAACAATTTCTTCAAAAATGCTGGTCCAATAAATTGAAGGGGATGAATATTGAGAGACTCGCAACCAAAACTAAAGGAATTAGAAATTCTCCACGAATGATACTTAAATTTTTCAAATTCCAAAGGGAGAACCAAGCATTCTATTCAATGGTAAAATGAAAATAAAGAATGATTACACTCAACAATATTCAAATGTTATTTAATCAACATAGGTTATACCTGATTAATCAGGTTGGGAATGATCATTCCATATCCAATCTAAACTTGCATTAAAGTATTTTTCAGAAAAATGGAAACCAATATTTTACAATATAAAACATGAGAACTTTCCTATCATAATATACATGCATACATACATACATATATACGTACAGCCTGAGTGGGCCTAATGGTTAAGAGCATGTGTTTCCTCCTAAGAGGTCACAAGTTCAAATCCAGAGGGGAGTAGGGTATGTATACCTCCGTAGACTTTACCAGTAAAATCGTTGGGCGGAGGAGGTCTCATACACCAATTTGGTGTCTGGATTGGTTGTGACCTTAAAAATAGATTATTATTATCTAATATTTAGGCTATGATTGATCTGTCTCATATCCAATCTAATCTTACATTATAGTGGTTTCATGAAAAACTAAAACCAATATCTTACAATGTAAAACATCTTTTCCTAGATGTTGGGGATGACAAGGATTTTTTTATACACTAGATCTAATGTATTTGTAATAGAAAGTAGAATCGTATCTATGTTTTTGTTCACATAGAAACGATAAATATGCCTCAAAAACATTTCATCTATAGGATATTTCCAAAAAAAAAATACAAGTTCTAGATTAAAATGTAGTGCAACATGATTTAACCCTTTAACCCTTTAGAGTAGAGCTCCATCCTAATCAATGTTTTCATTTATGGTCATGTGATGAATAAGAAAAATATACAATCCTATTGTATAAGAGATTGCCTAAAACAATACAAGTTCTGGATTAAAATGTACTGCATCATGATTTAACCTTTTAGAGTAGAGCCCCGTCCTAATGAAAATTTTCATTTATGGTCATTTCATGGATAAGAAAAATATACAATCATATTGTATTCACTAGACTCATTTATGGTCATTTCATGGATAAGAAAAATATACAATCATATTGTATTCACTAGACTCAGGAGGCCCCATTCCTCACCATTTGAGCATAATAAAAGCACCTACTAAATGAAAGGTAAGTTAGAATAATATATCGTCATTAGTCAATAAGTGAAGTAAGTAACTCAAGTTTTCTTGATCATAAATGAACTTTTCTTCTTTACCTTTTTTGCAATCTACAAGTAGTTCTATATTTTCTTCATTTAGTGTAAACCTATTGTGCACTCGAAAATCATGTAACATACTTGGTTTTCACAACATTTGTGATAGGGTCTCTGATTGTACATTGAACAATATTTTTTTTATGATTTTGATAATTCCATATAGGAAATGTCCATAAATGAAAGGGCATTCATGCTTTTACTTTGTACAATCAAGCATTCCATCTTTTGTAATGCAGATGCTCTAAGAGGAAAATTAAAAATAGCATAAATAGGTTCAAAAGAGGTTGGTTATGCATTTCTTGTTGTTAATGCACCTTCAACCTATTTATATAACATTATAGTTAATATTTAGAACAACATAACAAATATGTTAATAAACAATCATGTCTATAAGATATGTAGATATATTTGTATATCTATACTTACAACATTTGAACTTGATGTAAGTATTTTCTGTAGATCTTGTACAATTTTTGTTATGAGTTATGTTATAATTGTGGATTTCCTTGTGCAAAAGGTTTTTTATTTCATATCTTTAGTATTGGTCATATTCTTAAACAACCTTATAGAAAATTCCCCATTTTGTAATTGATGTTCCATTGAAGTAAAAACATGTCCAAATGTTTCAAAAAAAAATGTGATAGTTATGTAATAATTTGATAGAAAACACATAAACATTTGAAAGTCAAAAAATTGATTATAAAAAGTCATAACTTTGCTTTGTCGTCATTTGAGTTGCCATCTATTATGACAATTGTTCAAATTGGATAGATGCCTGTATTTTCTACAAATTGTTTAATTGTTGTATTTGAGATAAAATTATGTTGTTTGCAAATTACAAGTATTGTTTCAAAAAAAATTATTTCATCCACTGATATAATAAGATCACAATCAACATAATCATAATAAATTTTTAAATTAATTTTAAAATTTATAATAAAGATTTCATTGAAATCAATGTGGTTTTCCCTCCCTATGTTGTGTCATATCATGTGTTCTATTTGTTTTGCCCAAATATATATCATATATGGGTTTGATGTCTCAAATAAACATGTGTTTTGCCCAAATATATATCATATATGGTCTTGATGTCTCCAATAAATACTTGTAGAAGTCTTTTATTGAAATTATATTAAGATGTACACCTAAACCTACACATAAAGTTTACATAAAATAAATAACATAAGGAAGATTGCATATGCATGAATATTATTGATTATATTTTCATATACACACTTTTTAAATTGTCTCTCGATATTAATTGCTTTACTTGTTTTATGTTGCTTGTCATTGTCATATGTTTTAAGCTGAAATCAATAATAATTATATATCATATTAATAATAGTAATTATATATTACATTGAAACTTTGAATAAATATTTAAAAAAAACAATAGGCTTGGAAATCTCCAATATAAAAATATAAATATCATGAAAAGTTATTTAAGAAGTATCACATGTTATTTAAGAGGTAATATTACATTTTATTTAAGAGGTAACACTACATCGGTAAAAAAGACAATGAGAATATTTATTTTCCCAATAAAATAATGAAATAAAAATATATTATATAACTGTTTATATCTATGTTTGTGTTTGTTTTCCTATTTGCATCCTTCATGTTTTCATCACTTTGCCTAAAGGTCAATTCGCTTGGAAATCTCCAATATAAAAATATAAATATCATCAAAAACAATTTTTAAATATCATCCCAAGTTATTTAAGAAGTATCACATATTATTTAAGAGGTAATATTTATTTTCCAAATAAAATAATGAAATAAAAATATATTTTATAAGTGTCTATGTGTTTGTGTTTGTGTTTGCTTTCCTCTTTCCATCCTTGATGTTTCCATAACTTTGCTTGAAGGTCAATTCGCTGGGAAATTTCCATCACAAGCTATTTAAGAAGTATCACATGTTATTTAAGAGGTAATATTAGAGAGATAGGTAATATTAAGAGGTAATATTACATGTTATTTAAGAGATAATATTAAGAAGTATCACATGTTATTTGAGGATTTGATAGATTTGTGGGGTTCATACAAGAACTTAAAAGAATTAAATAAAAACAAAGTCTAAATGGAAACTAAATTCCACCTTGACGACGAAACTTAACCTTAATTTTCCAAATAAACAATTGTATAGTTTTCTTAACAAATAAAATTGCATATTCAATCGACGACTTTGTGAAAAAAATAACGCGTTCCATGATTTCTAACGTGTACCAACGTACATAAGTCCATACTAAAGTTTTAGGTAACCTTTCTTCTTAAAAATTAAATTCAAATGTTTTGTGTTATTTATTTATTTAAAATTATATTTAGCTTCTTAAAAATTAAATTCAATTTTTTTGTGTTATTTATTTAAAATTATATTTAGCTTCTTAAAAATTTAATTCAAATGTTGTGTTATTTAACCTTATATTTTAAAATATAAGGTTGTTGATTAATAAGTATCACATAGGGTGATATAAACTAGGATATACGTAGAAAGCTATCAATATGGGATTTTAGTCCCCGTTAAATTTATAAAGTTTAAGATAAGCTAAGGATGGGGTGTGCTCGATGGCTTTTGATGGCTATGGTAACATGTAGATAGTACAAATGGCGTGGTTTTTGGCAATAGGCCCTGGGAACAGGTAGGAGGTAAGGAGTCCTGGTAGGTAGGCTGTAGGTAGGACAAATGTCATGGTTCTCAGATCCACTTGAAGATGACATGTGGAGCGAGGAAGGAGTCTTTAAAACTGAAGAAGAGTACCAAGAAGAATTAATAAAATCAAGGGCGACCAAGTACAKAAATAACCCTTTTTTAATACACTTAATCCTTGTGTTGAGTTCGAGRCCGCCTCCTCGCAAGGTGGAGGATCAGAGGGAAACCAAAAGGAGACAATGCACATCCAACTTATCAATGACATGTTTGAACTCGAAGCGAAGGGACAGATCCAACCATTAGATTTAGCAAACCTAATCTCCACAACTCACTCCATTTCTCATTCACTGATTAGGAAAGAGGGAAAAACAAATGGAGAATCCTGTCACAGAGGGGGTTTTGGTGCAAAGGAGAAGCTTGACGCTCCAACCGGTCCTCACTCAAAAAATTTAGGCGTTAAATAGCTTCTCACTAGAAACAACGTTTCAGAAGAAAGCGACAAAGAGTCTGGGGATGTGTTGGCAGCCAATTCACATTTTTCCATTGTCTTATAAGCTGCCTACACCAATGTTTTGCAATTCGTTCACCGGAACCAGAAGTCAAGGTCGTAGTAGAGAGGGATCATGTCAAAACCTCTTTTGAAAAATGGGCCAAACCTGGGCATTTCTCAAAGACGCTAGCTAAAGGCCCTGATACTACCACTTAGATCTGGAATTTACATGTTGATGCTCACGATTTTGATAGTCATAC
>SNQJ01S0095438.1:93571-111764 GCA_010110895.2 Picea sitchensis | reverse complement strand
TGGGGTTCAAAGCCCAGGTCTTCCCAGTGACATGCCCAGGCCTGCAATCTTCAACAAATAGCTTCATAATTTAAAAAAATCTAAAGGAGCCATGGAGGCTTGGGCCTGGTGCCCAAGAGGGGTTCGAATCCCCTCTCCTTTGCATCTTTTGGCACACACATAAACCTGAACTTAGCAACCAACAAGCAACTCTGAACCAGTGGCCAATTCCATAGTTTAAACATGCAAATAAACAACAATTTGAAGGAAAAATGCAATTTCTTCATGCAGGACCTCAACACAACACAACCAACAAAATTTTCCCTGTTTTTTTTTGGAAATGAGATTGATGGGTTACTTGGCTAATTGTTTGGAGATTGCTGCATGGAAGCTGGCTGCCCACTGCAGAGTTATAGCTGCTGTCATAAAAACTCCCCTCTGCTGCCATGAATTCCTATTGCAGAGCTCTCCCCCTTTGGCCAAACTGTCAAAATGGCTTGGGAGAGGGGAGAAGGGTGGGTTTTGATTTTTTTAATTTTTCAAAAAAAAAACAATTTCCCCAAAATTTGCATGAGGCTACGTGCCCCCTGCCACATTTTCCAATTTTATGAATATATTTAAAAAAATATTTAATTTTTTTTTAAATATTTTTTGGAAAAAGTGCAAGTCAAAGTTTGACTTTGACTTTGACTTTGACCTTGCTGCTGCTGACTTAGCCCAAAAATGTTGCCCGGTGAGACGGAGTCAGAATCAGACGTAAGTCACATCGTTGGAAAGGTCTCGATGAGTCCATCAGGAATATGTCATCACCAACTTGAGATAATTCCACCTCAGCCCTCAAATTCGGCCCGGAACAATGGCCACTTAAAACCCCTGACTTGCTGGTGGGCCCACATGACACCCAATCTTGCGAAAGGTGCCAAATCGCCATACGATATCCAATCGAGGAAAATGAGGTACCTATGGAAAGGTATTGATGATTACTTCAATGAGGAAACAATATTTTTTTGTGTCAAGGTCATTTATGACTATCTTAGCTATTATGAAACCCTTCCATGCGAGTTGGCGGACCCCTTTTTGCCTAAAATTATTGACCAACTTGTGACAGCTCTAATCGGGCCATCCAAGGTTAGAATGAGGCAATTGAGACATCCTTGGAAAGGTGTCTAAGTCTATTACAGCGTGACATTGCTAAATATCTGATTTATAACTCTTTACCCACCAATTTTAAATCATGAATCACTGCAACCAATTTGGTGTCGAGAAGTGGTCATGAACTTGCGAAAGCTCGTTCTTACCAACCAGGGGTCGAAACCAAGCACGGGATATACCGTTGGAAAGGTATCACACTTCCCTACACCATGTCTAGGTTTTATTTTCCTTTTGATACCATAATCTAAACAAAATCAGACCAGGAAGTCACAGCTATTGGTTTTGGCCGTTCAGGTGACGTTGACTTTGCATCCCTCGTATGGGGTCATACTGACTCGGAATCAAGATCATGATAGCCCGTTGAAAATATTGTCCTGATTCATACCACATGGAAGTGTTGTATTTCCTGAATCGAACAACCTTGACATGAGGAATAAATTTCATTGGAAGGCCCACAACTCCCTGAAGGAAACCAACTAATACTCTTTCAAGGGCAGAGGCCATAGTAACTATGACTAGAACCATAGCCCCAAGGGGTGTTTATGGAGAAGTGACTGTGTAAAACACCATGTTGATCCCAGAGCATAATTTTGGGTCAACATCCAGCTAAGATCCAAGTCATTCGTGATTGGCCATCCCCAACCACACTAATTGAACTTCGAAGCTTCTTGGGACTTGCCAACTTCTACTGAAGGTTCATGTTGGGATTCTCCCATATTGCATGGGCCCTTAGCCAAGTAACCAAGAGTGGTGGAAAGGAAAATCTCTCATGGGGGAAGACACAACAAAAATCATTTGATGATCTAAAGCATCGCTTGTGCTTAGCTCAAGTATTCTCCTTACCCGGTCTGCAAAAACAGTTCGAGATTGAGACTGATGCCTCCGACTATGTTGTAGGCACAATTCTCAATTAGCACGGTCATCCAATAGTATACCATAGTGAGACACTCTCATATATTGTCTGGAAATAGCCCACCTATGATAAATAAATGTATTCCATTGTGCAAGCCTGTCGTCAATGAAAACATTACATTATGGGAAAGGAGACAATCATCCACACTGATCACAAGCCTCTGCAGTTCATACAGACACATGGGAAGTTTCAGAACAACCGCCATCAAAAGTGGTCCACATACCTACAACATTTCCATCTCAACATCAAGTATAAAATAGGGAGCACAAATCGTGTCGTTGAATGCCTCAGTCGCCCTCCCGTTGCTGCACTCACCACAATGCTCCATTCCTCTCCAAGTCAAGTTCTTCATTATTTCAGCTGGGTGCTCATGCTTCCGAAGCGCCCGTCATCTCCAACCGTTCCATCTTTCAGTGGGGCTCCCACCCAACCTGCTTCTTCAATCAAGTCACCATCTTAACCTTTATTGCAAGAAACCATTGGTGAAGTCGTCCTTGGCATGACACACACCCAAGGAGCCCAACGTTGTTATAAAATTCCTCTTACCATCATAAAACAAACCAAGCACTCTCCATCTTGTTGGGATCATCCATCTAAGCCTATGATGGAGGAGTGTGTGTGCTCAAGCCAACTCATGAGACGTTACAATTTCCCTCTTCTATTACAACCTTACCCTTTGCCCTAACATGCCTTAACTCCTTAATTCTTTCCTGCATAAGTAAAGAATGACATACAATATACATTGTTATGTGGGTTACAACCCTTTCTACACAGTGAGTTTGATCTGGCCTCCTTTCTCTTGCTCTTCCTAACAAGTTATTGTCTACTTGGAGCTCTTTTTCACTATGTGGATTACAACCCTTTTTAAGTAGTAGGTTCGATTTGGCCTCCTTCCTTGTGCTTTCCCTGTCAAGCTATTGGCTACTTGATGCTCTTTTTCATACTCTGTCCAATTATCACCTAGTTCCTCCTCCTTATTGACAAGCATCCCCTCCCATTGATTGGTCTACTTTCTCCTTTCCTCTACTACTAACTTCCCCTCCCACTGTTTGGTATTCTACCTCCTATCCCTTTATTGTTAGTTTTGGCCATTGAAGATTTCATAGGATTTGTGAGATATTTGTTTTCTAAGTTTGTATGTATGTCCTATATTAAGTGATGTTCTCATCACTAAAATAACAGGGCTTAGACCTGAATTTCAAAATAAATCCATATTTCCTAAAAAAAAATTAGTTTTCGTATTATATTTTAGTTTTTTAAATTTTTTTCAAGTCTTTTTTTGAATGTTTTCATAGAATATTTTGTAAAAAACATAAAATATGAATATTTCCATGATATTTCTTTAAACAATGCAATATGCCATTTTTTTGGTATTAAATATACAAATTTGGATTAAACTAAAGCAAAAATATTTAGGCTACGTGGATCCAAAAATATAGGTAAAAATTGTTATAGTTAATACTTTTTAAAATAATTAATTTATATAGGGGTGGTAGGAGTGAGGGGGATTCTCTATGATCTTGAGGGAAACAAGGAAATAGATTTCACACAGGGTTTAAGAGTTTCCACCAACAATGAAGTTGAGGCAATGACAATCTACTAAGGTATGTGCATGCTCAAAGAAAGAGGAATTGTTGACACCACCATCATAGGGCACTCCTCCAACATCATAGGAACCCCAACTATACAAAGGATCCATGGACCTCACCAATGACCTAGACAAAATTGAATCCTTCCAAGTGTTAAGAGGACAAAACAAAATGGTGGTTCGTGAAGCTAACTCTGGTGTCTCCATGAAGGAAGGTTATGTGGAAATCAATGCAGGGGGAAGCAATATCCAAATTTATCCCATGACGAATATCATATGTGACCCAAGGACCCACCCATTGAACAACTATACTCACAAGTGTGTGGGAAAGGTTGCATTAAATCCCACATCAACTAGTATAATAACACACCAATACTCAGAATGAAATTATTATGCTATGTGTTTGGTTCTTTGCATGTGGGTTTGGCAAGGAGGTCTATCCCTTAACATAGTCATGATCTAGTTTATACTTTGAGAAATATCTAGTGGTAGTTGGGTTAGGGTGTGGGGTATGTCTGTAGTGTTGAGGCTCCATGTGGTGGTTTTACTTCCAACCCTAGTGATTCCCATTCTGCTTCAATACTTTGACTATGTAGTTTAGTCTATAGTTTGAGTGTTTGGCTTCCTAAAGGTTGTGCTATACTCTATTAGGCTCCATTCCCTACTTGCATACTAGTTAAGGCACATCACTGATCAAGGGAAAACATGGCTCATTTCCATTATGCAAACAATTGTTGTGTCCTTTGTGATTTGGCTTTGGTTAAAAGAGGCATTAAACATTGTGGTAGAGAGATGACCAAGATGTAGAGTTTCATGGAGAATACCACCAAGAAGAGGAGCCGATGGGAGGACAACTAGCATGAACTCTGGAAAATTGAGAGTAGGGAGAGAGCTCAAGGCATGGTTTAAATGAAAGTATTCATGCATTCATGAAGGAAAAATCAATTTGATCTTCAGTACATGATGTGAACCTTAGGCACATGGGTTCATAGGGTGGTGGAATCCCTAGTTCTTTCTTTGGAGAATGTTGGGACTTCTCCTCTTATAGTTTGTAGGGCCACAAGAAAATTCACCCTTGTTCTCACCATAGTCAAAAAGGAAATTGACGAGGAGGGCTTCTCTTCAAGACAACCAAACATGGAGAAAATAAATGGTGTTGGGCCCCTCACTTTGAATTTTGAAGACAACATGGTTGCAACAACAAGAAGGATAGGGTGGCATAGGATCAACAAATAGAACATATTAGAGTTGCACCATGTGGAGTAAATACCATTAGGAGAAGTAGAGATATCTACATTGATGAAAGCAAGGATCAGAGTAGTAGGTATGATCCTAATCCATAAAGGATGAGGTGACGAAAGATGGGAGACACCTAGCTAAAGTAGAAGGAGATAATTGTGATCCATCAAACTAAGACTAAAAGAAAGACAAAGACTCCATAGAGTTTTGAATGTACCCTCCAACCCTCATGTGAAAGGATATATATCATAAAAACATAGACATGAAGGGGTTTTTGCTAGTCAATCAATTGATAGTTGATGGATAGTTAGTGGCTAATATACTCATCTGCTTTGTAAGGAATTTTGAGCTGATGTTGAATATGATTTATGTAATTTGTTTTGTATGGGTATAGTTCTATCTTATGTATGACAATGTATTGGATCATAATGAATATCAATGGAATGAGGCTCCCATTCAAAATTTCATCATCTTTCTTGTGTATGGTGATGATGTGTTTTACCGTTGTTCCTTAATTGTGCTAATGAATGGATACTATCCAATCTAATGCATTGCACACTTAAATATATTATAGTACTTGCTATTATTGTTTGTTGGTCGTTGGGTGAATTGATGGGAGTTTCTATATGATGGGTAAATCATTGGTGTGATAGTTAGGTGAAGCTATGCATATGGAGTTGAATGTCAGTCACAACAACCATGTTGCACGAGCCCTATACAACCTTTAGTCTTGGCACAATGCTTCAAGTGAGACCTTCCCCTTCCTAGGGATTGAATATGGCAATGCTTAGACTACAAGGACCCCCTTTATTGGACACTTATGCAAACCCTAGTATGATATTAAGCCAACAAATGGTTCCATTGCTAGGATACCTCATCATGTGCATGGCGTTCTAGAAACATGATTGGTGAGTTGACCCAAATATACATAGAGGATTAGTGGTTCTAGCAGATTGATTGCTTTGATAAATAATACATTGAGGGTGATCTATCTCGATGGATGAAAGATAACCATGACAATTACGAAATATTCTGGGTAGAGTTCCCCATTGTACTATTCAAGTGGTTGAAGAGAATGGGAGAGCATCCACAACCATGCTAGAAAAGGAGGAGATAGATCTAGTGGAATATCTAGAACCTAGTTACACTACAAAGGTTTGATCGTGAGGTTACAAGGGTTGTTGACTTTTGGGTGAATATGACTATAGAAGGATACATCATTGAGTTCATAGTAGTGTTGAATCGATCTTTTTCAAGATCACGAGGGTAGTTCAAGAGTGGAACTTGTGAAAGACTGGTGAAGGAGGTCACAACTTGGGTGAAGATGTTCTTAGCAAAGGAGGAGTATATGGTCCCCGACCCACTAACTATGGTAGTGTAATCCCTCATGCATGGGGGTGACTTGGGATGGGGTTGGAAAACATGAGTAAGTAGAGGAGAAATGGTAACATGGAGGAAGTGCAAGATCTTGAGAGAGCAAAGAGAGTATTGAAAAATGATGCAATAATCGAGAAGTGGTGATTGAACAAGATGAAAGAGGTTTATTGAAGAGAGGATGTGGTAAAGGAGACGATGAATAAGGAAGAAAGTATGAAAGCACACCTAAAGGAGTTGAAAAGTGAGTAGAGAAGCCCAATTGGTGGTTAAGGAACATGGATGGGTAGCAAAGCAGAGTCCGAGGAGCAGAATGGAGTTGATCTAAAACCGGGGTGACATTGATACCAAACTTGGTTCTAGGCCACTTGACTAAGGTCATATTTACAATTGTGGATCTATTGAACTTGATTGCATCAAAGGTGAAAATATGGACTTATGAAGACTTGAATCCAAATTGAATATTAATTTGGTGAATATGTTGTTAGTCTCATTTATCCATTACTTAATGCATTAATAATCATAATTGTGGAAATAAAAAAACGCATAAGAAAACATGAGACAAGAGACCACTGAGTTGTTAATGCAGTTCACCAGAACCTTCTAGCTACATCTCTGAATCCGCTTGGAACACAAATTGCTTGATTATCCTTCCTTTGAAAGGGATGAAATATTCTCACAAAATGTGGCACATACTCCTTATAGAGTTGAAACCCGAAGCAACCTTAAGGTTGTCACATAAGTGAAATTTCTTCAGACACTAGAAGGACTACATTTGAGCTCTCTCTCCACCAAGGGATGATCCATAAAGGATTCATCCAAATATGAAACCTAGAGTTTTCATAAGGATCTTATATAGTTTTCATTAACTCCATAACTCAATGAGACAAGATCCACAGATTTAGGATCTAATAGCAACTCAAGGACAAAAATGAGAAAGCATCTCAACCAACTCATGAGACCCTTAACTTCCTCCTTGAGACTAGGAAACCACTTGTGGTAAAGTGAGGAAGAGTCCAAACCAACTCATGAGACCCTTAACTTCCTCCTTGAGACTAGGAAACTAATTTCCCCTTAAAATTAGCAAACTAATTTGTGAGTTGGATTCTCACACTAGTTTCCCATTTTTACAATTAAAAGAAAAATATGTGAGATTCTCAAACTCACTTCAAGCATTAATAATTTTTCCAATTTGCATGAATAATACATGAGGGTCTCATTCACTTAAAGTATTAATCATTTTTACATTTTAAATAAATCATTCATGAGTATTAATTATTCTTTGCCACCTACCATCAATTAGTATTTTAATGATCTTCTCCATGGTGTGTAAAGTAATGATTCCTTGTGCGGAGATGAACTGTGTTTAGAGAATCAGAAGAGACAACGAACGAGGTGAAACAACAAAGTACACATGTTCAATCAGATGCATCAGGGACTACACTACATGAAGTGGTGCCCAAAGAGAATGTAGATGAAATCATTGGAAAGAGCATGATCATCAAGCTATCAGAAGGAGATATACTTGATGATGTTCTTTGGTTATTTGAAATGGAAGACATAAAAACGATAGACATCATACAACCTAAGGATAGTGATGCCAACCCAAAATAGTTACCAACGCCTGTGCATCTTGAGAAGACTAAGGTAATTGTTAATTTATCTTCTAGTTCTAGTTTACAAGAATCTTTTAGCAGTGGAGTCAAGAATGGTTGTGGTGGAAAATTGAGTGGAGGAAGTAACATTAGTAGTAGTAGAGGCACAATAGTAAATTTTAATTCTAGTATAGGAGGAGGGACTTGCATAGCTATGCAACCAAGCTTGAAATGTTTTATTTAAGTAGGTAATCCAATAGACAACATGGCTAGAGTAGTCAATAGTTCGACAATGCACCTTCCTGGGTTTTTAGGGAAAGGTGATCATGACATAGAGAAACATTAGTTACCATGTGAACTAATTTGGAGGGAAAAATAATCATGACCATGGGTGCCAAATTGGTGGATTTCCAAACCACCTTGAGGAGAAGGGCTCTCCAATGGAACATGAAATTTGTTAAAACAAATCTCTTGGTTACACTTAAAACTATGGACAAAGTAAAAGCAAGGTTGTGGAAAAATTTCAGAGACCAAACTTGGAGCAACAAAGTTGTGTTTAGGAAAGGAGATAAAGTTTAATTTCCTACCCAATCCATGAGACATGGCATAACGAATTTCCTACTGCTACCCTTGACTAGATTATCATTGATGCAGGAGCAATGGAACACCCAATGAGATTCCTTGGCATAGGAAATGAATATTGAGTTGATGAATGGGTACCCAAGTACAATGAGGGTAGGAATTGCATCCCTTCTCTCAGCTAGTTCAATGATTGATGTTTCTTAATTCCAGTCGCAACTATCAACCCTAATAGAGAAAATTCAAAAAATGAGTCATACCAATACCAAAAGGGAGTAGGTCCGGTGCATTGTGTGTAAAATGGAGGGACATATGGCAATGATTGTCCTTCACTAAAAGTCAAATTTGCGACACCTAACCCAATGTCGCCACCAACTAGGTTCCTAGGAAATGTGGTAAACAAGTACTATGAAATTTGCAGGGCCTACAACCACCCCCCACATCTGTACCTGATGTTGTAGAAGTAAAATTCTACCTCAACCATCATTCTCTATGATTTATATAGGGAAAACACTCATATCATAAAGAACTATCATTCCTTGTAGGAATTGGAAGAGCGGTTGGAGAGGAGCTCTTTTAGGGTAGAAGAAACAAATTCTGGAGCAGATGAGGGAGGGGGTTGAGAAGATTATAAAGGAGGCTATGGAGGATGGTACAGAGGTGGTAGAAGTGGTGGTTTCACTAGCCCCATCAAATGTTAAAACTACAATGAAATCAGACACATCTCTTAAGATTACCTGCAACCAATGAGGGTAATATGCAACCATTATAGGGTCATGGTCCATGTGACTAAATATTTCCCTGACTTAATAGCTAAATGGGAAAAAAAAGCAAGATAGAGAAATGAGAACTTAGTGAAATCAAATCCCTAGTGCATTGAAGAGGCCAAGGATCCCAGGATCAATGCAGTGACCAAAGGTGGGACTTGTACAAGAGTCGATGATTCCCAACCAAAGCTTCCCCACATAGGGAAGGTGGCTTCGACATACCCTATGTTTAACATAGAAAGGAATGAGATTTATTATAGAGAGGCTTTAGAAGCCTTACAAAAAGAAACTGCCACACTTGGCCTTGGCACTAGAAATAGTTCGATAGCCTAGAACCCTCTTGAATGTCCAAGGTAGGAGTTGTTATCCCCTACCATAGGGATAACTAAGGGCCCCTGTTTTCTTCAGTGCAACCCATTTATCAACAACAACAATATCCATCCCACTAGCCTGGTCCCGAAGTAGCAGTAAGTCTTGCTCCATGAGGTAATGAATTCGGGTATCATGGTATGTGTCACTTTGATTATTGAAGCACTTAAATATGTTGCATTGGATTCCCCTTCATTTCATAACATTTGCTTGGAAATTATGCTCTTTAACTTGTTCATACCTGGAAGGGTGACATGATGCCCTAGTAAGTTGATCTCCCTTTAGGATGGGCTGCCACTAGGTGGGTCTATGAAAGGTCATTGTCCATTCCCTCCATACTTACCACTTTCCATCTTTATTCCTCTCATTTCCCCCTTACCTTTGTTCTAGCATTGGGATTTTCCACACTAGGAAGGGTTGTACCTTGCCTTGTGGGAAGAAGGGGCTAAAGGCCCAGAGGGTAAAAGTAGTTGGAAAGAGTTAAAATCCAAAAATGAAACCTTTGAGATGCTTCGCCCAGGGATTCCTGAGAAAGCAGTAAAAATATTCTCAGTAAGAAAAGGGAACCCATAAAATAAATAAACACTCAAGGTATTATTTGGTGGATAAGAGGTCTCATCACGAGCCAACCTATTATGACCATGGGAATGTAGCGGTATGACACTACCATCTATCTGGTCACCAAAACATGGTAGTGACTCTTGGAGGCATAGCTAAGAGAAAGGGGGTCTCATCACGAGCTAGCCTTCTCATCTCTGTGAAATGTTTGCGGATAACACTGTCACCTTTGGTCACCAAGCCAGGACAATGTCCCTCAAATTTTCCCTTGAAGCATAAAAGAAAACGATCAATGAAGCTAAGAATAAAAGACAATGAATGGGATAGGAAACAATGACATCCATGACAAGGTGCAACTCGCCCTCTACAAAGGCACCCACATGTAAGATTTACATTTCCATGTTATCACTGCACCCCATGCCCAAACACTACCCCATGCCACCTCATACACTTACATGACCTGGATTGGTTCTTAGCTGGGAAACACCCTGAACTTAAGGAGGATTATCCCAATATGACATCTTGAGACCTTCTCCAAAACTGACTTGTTAAATTGCATAATGTCTTTGAGCATTTGTCTGGGTAAAGGGGGGTTTGATGCACATGTTTGGATAATTTAATTATTGGATGTGATTTACATGTTATTATCCCTATGACTTATGAACCCCTGGAGGGCGTACTTGTTGTTGCTGCAGGACCTTGCCTGGTGGATAGGTACACATGGAGGAATGATTAACTCAGACTTTCATGGGGCTGAAATCCCACAGATGGATGTTGTAACCCCAGTCAGGGGCAATAAGACATCATATATTTTCACCAAGAAGAAAGAAGGACATCACCTTGGAGGCACCCTAACAGACCTAGACCTAGGGGGATCTTGCTTTTCCACATGGACGTTGACCTTTGAGAGCCCATGATGTCACCATAATGACCCTAGATGTCATCCAGAGCTAGGATTTTCATTTTGAGGGCAGTTGTGAGATAGTTGGCACGTGTGGGCATCATCCAGGGCCTTTGGAGGCCAAGTGTTCAGCATCTGGAGCCCAACGTTCCACCTTAGGGGCTCAATGTCACCCTATAAGGGCATGACATCACCCTTGGAAGTGTTTTTAGATGCTAATTAATTTTATTTATGTCTAATATGAATTTATTTGTAAATTGGCCAAGTTGGCCTTTATGTGACCTGAAATTAATTAAAGGTCACCGTTTTGTATAAATAAACAAAAAGTACATTCATTTTTACATCACAACTCCTCACGCAAGAGGAGAGGTCTGAAATTTGTGCCCTAGAAGGGATATTGGCTGAAATTGTGAGGCATACTCTTGTATAAGGTTGGATTTTTGCAAGTTGGATCAATCTTGGAAGCTTTGATGCTGATCTTGCATGGTATTTCATGATTATTCTTGGTGCAAGTAGGTAAAATATGCATTTTTTGTCATATATTGAATGGTTTATGTATGGTTTTATTTGCTCATATAAGATTATGAAATTTCATGATATGCTTAATGCTTGAAGTAAGGAATTGAAATTTCTACTTTCTTACTTTCTATTTGCTAAGCTTTTAATTGAATTGATCTAGTAACTAATGAAATCCTAGAGCCCTAGTTTCCTAGCACTCTAAGGTTTTGACCTAGTTATATTTGCCTAAGTTCTTATCCCATAAGAAGCCTAAGGAGAGCAAGGTGCTAAGGCCTAGAATTGCCTACACCCTAGTATCTTGTTTTCTTGAGGAAAATGCATAGGGGGACTTAATTTACTACTTTTCCTATGCATTCCCCTTTGACTTTTGTGCACTATCAAAATTGATTTGCAGCCTTAGAAGAAGTCATCCACTTGACTCCATAAGCCCTAGAAGGCACTAGTTCTAGCCTCTCTCTTATTGAAGGATTGATTAAACACTCAAACTCTCTTCCTTGAAGCTTTTGCTAACTTATACTAACCCTAAACTAGACTAATTTATTAACTAACTTGCTGCTGGTGCAAATCGCTACTACAACCATACTAATTCATGCTAATTTGCTGCATTTACCTACAAAAATTGCACCTAGCTCATCCTGAAATTGCATGTGACAATTGCCATTCAATCTACTAGACAAATGCTAAGTTTGCATGGTGTTTCCTTGCAATTTTGAGCACTAGAATTTGCTGTTGTTACAAAATATTGCTACAACCATCTAACTACAACAAATTCTCTGCAAAAGTGGCAATAAATGCTAGCTAGACATTGCTAAATTTGCTTGTGACAATTTATTATCATTATGTATAGTTAAAGCTACGTCTTCTTGTCCTTTTCAAGCATTTTCAAGGCATAATTCTTATGGCTGTTACATAATACTCATTGCTGTTGTAAACTATTACATTGTTGCAAATTTATATCAGCTAGCTTATTTTTGAAGGTTCATTGTCTTAAGAAGCACTAACATCATATTTTGGTACTTGGAAGTTGCCATATTTTATTTGTTGTCTTGCTCTATGCAGGTACACTCCATTTTACCGTTGCTTGATCCCTTGAAGACCTTAAGAACCTTTTGACTTGAGTGGCAAGTGAGAGGGGGATTTCTTGCATCCTTGCCTTAGTCTTATCGGCCCTATAGGTCACTAGGGATGTCTCCCCTGGGGTAACTTCGATATACTCCTAAACAAAAAAGGGTTTCCTATTAATGTGACAATGATAGGTCCTCCTGTTACACCAATCTTGCATCCACTTGCATTGGGATTTGGACAAGTATAGATTGTGTGATAACATTTTGGTGCAGTTGTCGGGGAACATCTAGTCAATTTTCCTCGAACGACACTTTTTCAGTAAGCCTTTTATTCAAAGCCTTTGCTTCAAAAATATTACCGAGAAACTCCACCGAGGGTGATTCCCTCTTTTCCCTTTGATGATCCCTAGAAGGATTATCTGGTGAATCCACTAATGACAAAGCCAACCATGGCTTCTCAATGGGACCCAGGAAGTTTTAAACCCTTAGATATGAGTGAAATTTCAGGTTACCCTCGACAAATGCATCCAAGGTATGAAAAATGGCTCCCAAGATTCACTAGTAGTGATGAGAAAAACACTAAAGACCATATGAGTGACTAGTGAGAGGGGGGTTTTCTTGCATCCTTGCCTTAGTATTATCAACCCTTTAGGTCACTAGGGACGTCTCCCCTGGGGTAAATTTGATATAATCCTAAATCAAAAGGGGTTTCCTATTAAGGTGAGAGTGATAGGTCACCCCCTGTTACGCCAATCTTGAATTCACTTGCTTTGGGCTTTGGGAAAGTACACATTGTGTGATAACATGATCATGACCAGGGTTCATAACAGGGAGCTAAGGGAGATATTGTCACAACAAAAACTATTCATGACTTCTTCCAAACCCTAATCAAGGTCCTAGATGATGAATAACTGATAAATAGGTTGTGGTCAACATTTGATAAGTTAGTCGAAAGAGGGGAGGATAAACCTATTATGTTCCCTTTCCAAAAATGACAGTTTAGAGGATCAACCGAAAGAAGAAACCTTGGACCGGTTGAGAGTTCAAAATGGTTAATCAAGTCCATGGATATGCAGTATGAGATGTCATGTCATATCTAGGATCTAACTTGAACATCCTCCTAGAGAAATTGTGGGAAATTATGAGAAGACCATGATTAGTCTATTCACCCATCTAGTTGTGGCTAGCAAATAAATATAAGATATATCCTATTGGACACATGGGGAATGTGGAGGTTAATTTTGGCACTGCAAAGATAGTGGTAAAATTAAAGGTCACTGAAATCATTAATGAGAAAGATATCTATCGTGCTTGGTTGGGCTTTGAGTGGACCAATGAAAATGAATCAATCATCAATTTGAAAGGGGGGAGATGTTGTTTAGCAAATGGTAGCAGGTTCATATATCCCATCAACCCTATAAAGGGGGTAAGATATTAAAAACTAGTGGATGACATGATGGATAGTGTTGCAGTGGACCACCTATATAATTTGACTATAGGTATGAGGGATGATTACATGAATCCCATGGAAGATGGAACAATTAGTTGGAGGAGCATATGCTTCTATGGTTCAGATAGCCAATAAACATTCCAAGACTAAAAAGAGTGTAACCATGAGATGTCATCTCGTCATTATGCCATAATCAAATCCATTAGTTGGATTGGAAAAAAGTTGGGTGAACCTCCCATCTTCAATGGAACGGTGGATGTTGAAGAACTCATAGAATATATGAGCCTAGCTTTACCAAAGGAGAAATTTGTAGTCTTGGATGTAACTTTGAGGCTCACACCTTCCAAGTGGTGGGATAACCATAGATAATACTTTGATAGCTGTACAACTAGCTTTGAGACAYYGATTTTATCCAACACCYGAGTACCGAGTGACCAATATTTCAGGGGTGGAAAAGGACTCAATTGACTTCCCATAAGTCTATGGAGGGAGGATAGACCCAATCATACATGCATAGTGCATTCATAAATGGATCAGAGAAAACTTCCTAGAACAAMTTTGGGTCCATAACTTTATTCACACTTYGAGGCTTATCCCTAGGGCTTGATACCTGCACGAGGAGGGATGAAGACAAAACCCTCAAATGAAAKCATCTTAAAGAAGTATTCTATGCAATGTTCTCCTACCCAGGTAAKGCTCTCAATATTGATTTTTCTTTAAAAAATATAAAATATTTTCTATTTAGTACTAGGGTAATTGCTGATCTCTTTTCCTGTTAAGGACAAGAGTCAACCTCATAGGGTTTTCTTGTAAAAWTTTTAAGATACCCTCTTCAATGTTATCGAGGTGGTACTCCTCTTTCTCACTCATATTATAGATTCACTTAATAATTAAAAAATAATAGATTTATGCATCCATATCATCAACGCCTGAGAGGGGACCATGCGGTAAAATAAATATATATAATAATGACTTAAATTAAAATATACAAAATAACTTCATCCATTCCATCATATCCATTCATAAAGTAAGAGTAGAATAATTCGAAGCAAGACATGTAAGATTGAAAGTAAGGTGAAGGTCCAAAACAAAGGGCTTTAAATGATTTCAAACATTTAATCTCATAAAGATGAAATGGCGACACATACTCTAGATTCCATGCTTTAATGAAAGTCATAAATCAGAAAAGTTATGAGCTCGACAAATATCTCTCTGTGAAAATATTTAAAAGAATATTACAAATTGATTGTTCAAATTCAAATAAAATGTGTGAAAAAGTAGCACAACATAATATCCATCATACTTAAATGATAAATTAAAATGTGTTCATCCTATTGGATTGGGATGGGGCTCCCATGGACAATACATAATAGTAGAGTAAACCTGGAAGAAGAGAGAAAACAATCAGGGATCGGCTTTACAGGTAAAAAATAAACACATAAAACTGGACGATCACAGATTGATATGAAATAAGGGAAATGCTTCGAAAAGAATGTACTTACAAAAATATGAAAATAGAATTTGATGGGTAGATTCCTCCTCTTTATCCTTTGAAAGACCTTCATAAATATAGCATGAACTCGATCCTTGTTGGTGTAACTACTTCTTGGTAGTTATGCAGGATTAGTTATTTCGTTCAATGAAGTATTGGGACAATTTTCGATATAATCCTTTAACGGTGCAACCATTATGTCCTATTTTGCCTAAAGTGAAAATATATCCTCTATTGCCTTTCACTCAAAGCATAATTCTTGTATTGATGCTAAATGATCCTCATTATCATCAACGAAGTTAACCAACCATAGTTTAGTTTCCTCTTCTAGGAAGTTAGTGAGGTTGCCAAACTTACTACCCCATCAAATCTTGAGTATGTTTAACTCATATTCCAATTGTTACTTGGTTAACAATGTGGATTCTCCAATAAATAGTGGACCCTCAAGTTCTTTAACTATATCAAGTGACTATAGGAATGAGTCACTTTTTTTCCCTCCAATTTTTTACAAGTTGCAATTAATTCTTGAAGGATTTCTATCCTTGAGAGCCAACTAGCTTTGATTTGTTTCATTCTATTCTTTGAAGGTAAATCTTATTGCTTCCTTGTAAACTCATTCATATCTGACACTCGTGATATAAATGTACTCAGAGAATTTTTATAAAAAGACTCCTTGTTTTCCATATCTTGTTGTAGGTATTCTGTAAGATTAGAAATCCTTTGCGACAAATTCCTTAAATTGGTGCCTACCTCCCATGCCTCCAAAATTGTATTGAGTTGTTTATTTATATTCTCTGCAACATACATTATGATGCCACTTAATAATTTGGAAACTTTTCTGACTTTATAGGATGTACCTAGTGTGTCTTGTGGAAATGCTTTTGGAACCATAATAGATAGTGGTTCAACAAATAGTGGTCTAGGACTCAGAGCATCCTCCAACTCACTTATCCTCTTTTTCAACCTAATATTCTCTAATTCTTTTTCTATAACGGAATGAGCCAAAGAATTTCCAGTGGTCAAGTGTATCTTGATGACTCTATAGGGTCCCATTATGGAAACATAAACTTCTGAACTCAATTTCTCTGTAACTTTCTTATTCTAAACATGATTTTTCTCTATTTGTAATTTTCTGGCATCTTTATTATACTTAGTATTATGCAAAGCCAAAGACCGTTCCTAAAAAACTATTGGTCCCTCACGGGCCAACTCCTCTGCTATTTTTTGACTTTAGAAAATTTGTACTACCACCCATTTAGGCACTTGGTTTTCATTATTAACTTCCATCTCAGCTAAATCATTTCCTGGGTCTTCAGAGTTTTGAGCACTTTTTTTGTTGGTGCTCCTTTTTCTTTTTGTATGTCCAACAATGTGTGATTTATCCATGTTAAAATGAGGGGGATCATGCCCATMATCTCCTCCCACACATTATTCATTATTCTCTCCTTTACTTGCATTAAGCTGTTGGCTTCTTTGAGTAGAGGAGGAACTCTTATGGGGGAGGGGGGTAGTATAGGCATGAGAACTAGTTGMAGTTTCCCCCATTTGTTTATACTTTCCTTGTTGACATTATTTCTTCAACTTATTATTTTTCACCTGTGTATTTGAACTAACCTGTGTGRCCAAGTCATCATTATAAACTTGTTTCTCTTTCTTGGAAAACACTCTAYTGGTGTTGGGGTCATTATCACCATCTCCCTCTCYGATTTATTGCATTCTTACAAAATAAGTACTATAACCAATTGAAGATAAATGGGCAAAAAATATTCCTTTTGGGTCAAAGCCTCTAAAGGATTCATCTTCTTTTAAATTAAGTGAATTCAATAGTTTCAGCCAAATGGGTTAGGCCTCTAATTGAAATTTCAGCAACATGGAAAAGCAAGGAGATAAACTGATGCTTCCTTTTCTTGTCAAATATGGAAGACCAAGATTTATAATATCTATAGACTTCAACAACAAAATATATATCACAAACAAAATTTTCAAGAAGGGAAGGCTTTCCTTCGAGCCCATACAACTTGATGTAAGTAGACTCTTCCTCATATACATAAATCTCTTTTCCTTTGAGAAAATTCAAGGCTTCCTGTGTAAGTCTCATTTGTTTTGTTCCTATAAGAATGTGTCTAAATTCCTTGACAAATTTATCTTGTAGTTGGTAGAAATGAAATGGAGCCTTATGTCTCCATAACACATGGTACCAAAATCAAATTGGATCAATGTCATATCAACATTACCCCTTCGGGGAAATATTTCAAATACATTATAGTACACCACAACAAATACCAAATACGAGGTCATGGAAAACCTCTTTGTCTTGATATAATTTGAAAGATGATAATAAATTTCATTTGAAATGATTTAAACCCAATCAAATATTGCTTTCATCAAAATAGAGAAGTGTAGTACATACAAAACATACCTCAGAATGTAGGATGTAGAATCACGTGCATATGGCTTAGATAACATGCATATGTCAATATGAGTTATATTTTCTAGAATTGTAGAAGTTGGTGTTGTTAGCGATATTTCTGGTAATGGGGGTAAAATGCTAAGAAATGGGTAAAAACCCACTTGTCCTAAGTTCTGAATGAAAATGCGCCTATGGTAATCGACAAGCAAATCTGGACGGCAGGATTTCGCGCGCCTGGATCAAC
>SNQJ01S0095438.1:46536-59496 GCA_010110895.2 Picea sitchensis | reverse complement strand
CATTAATTTGTTTCAACTAGATTTTTGAAGGAAGGTTTTGCTCTCTTATGTGGATATCACTTAGGCTTGAAATCCTCAATTTTCTCTCTTATTTTGAAGGAAGGTTTTGCTCTCTTAGGAAGGTTTTTCTCTCTTAATTTGTTTCAATTTGTAATCCTCATTGAAAAGTTGGTGGAGCTCTGTGCAAGTTCCCAAATTTATTGGATCAAATCTATTCTTTTTTGTATCCCATCTCCAACATACTTTCTTACTGCTAACAACAAACTAGGTGAACCTTTCCATTTGTTTCTACTTTCTGAGATATATTCTAAGGTGAGTGTTAGTTGAACTATGTTTAATGGTTATGCAAACAATGGTTTTGGAATTAAAGCAACCTCTAATTCCTTTAATTTTTATTTTTATTCTAAATTTCCATTTTCAATGTTACTGACAGATTCTGTTAGGGCTTCTTCGGTTGCTTCATGAAGTTGTACAATTTTTGATGGTGCAATCCCATTGAAATCAATTGTCGATTTCAATTTCTCGGATACTTTCTTATTATTTGTATTTACTTTCTCAATTAACATTTTTTTTAAACTTCTATTGTAGGCCGTGTGGTGCTATGTTACAAAATCCTGTTCAAATATTTCCAGTTCTTGGGTAACTAGAGCTTCAATAATTTCTTGGGTTTCTAGCAGTCGTTGCTCCAACCAGCCGGTTTCTTCGATAAGCTCGTCTTTATCCATTTCCCGAGGACTTTCTGGAGTTTCAAGTACCTCTAAGCCTGTTTTTTTGTGTTTCCCTTTTTCTTTTGGTAGAAGTGTATATAGAATGATATTTTTCAAGATTTTTCTTTGTTGGGTCCTTATCACTGCCATCATCTGAAATTTCAGTCAGTGTTTTCCTCATCTCTAAACCACTTCTCCTAGGTTTTTTTCTTACTTGGGTACTCTTTTGAGACACAATCGATGAATTGGGATTTTATTCATTGCTTCTCTACCTTGCTATCGATATCCCTCATTTGTACTGGATAATTCCTCCATATCATTAAGAGCTCAGTTGGTTGACGTCTCAGGGAGATTCAAATTATCCCCACCTCCTTCTTTAAATTGTTCAATTTTGGTAAAATAATTAGAATAACCAATTGAGGACATATGTGCAGTAAACAAATCATTTGGGTCAAAAACCTCAACAAGTTCAGTTTCATTTAGGCTGAGTTGTTCGAGTTGGTCTAGTTGACCTACAAGTCCATCCAAATGGGAGATGTGTTTTACAATAATTTCTACGATTTTCCAAGGAAACGAGATGAATTGCTTCTTTCTTTTCTCATTAAAGAAATGAGCCCATGACTTATATTTCCAACAAACTTCTATAACAACATACTTGTATGRCACATAGAAAGGGAGGAGGAAAGGTTTCTCTTCACATCCAAATAACCTTATAATACTGAAATATTCAWYAGTTTCAAAAAATCCTTTCTTTGAGAKAAAGGTGGCAACTTYGAGTGACAATCTTGACGTATTAGGACCAAAGACTAGTTTTTTGAACTCTGAGATAAAATCGTTATGAACCGGGTAAAAATAATATTGATCTTTGTGCCTCCACAAGGATGGATACCARGTGAAGACTGGTTCCACCTTACAATTGACACTCCTTTCCCTTGRAAAGTCCTTGAAAACATGACAATAAGCTATGGCGAAAATCATATARGATGTCATATAAAAWTTTTGGGTCTTTTTCAGATTACTCGGTTGAAATGAGATTTCACTAGAAATAATGCGACCCAATCTATGATGGCATTTTCATGCAGATCAAAATGAAGGACATAGATGATATTACTTGGCACATATGCCATGGATTCCATACCAATAATACGAGCAAACAACCAGGCAAATTCCTTGTATGGGTATCCCAAGGAACTTACCTCAATCTTGGAAGAAATAGTGTTATTACTTGGGTTGGCCAAATATTTATCAAGGAGATCTTCTCCCCCTTTGTGTTGTTTGAGGAATTCACGAGCTTCTTCTCCCTTGAATTTCATGGTGGGTGTTGGGAGTCGTAGTAGTATGGAAAATACTGAAGAAGCTAAGGAGATAGGTTGTTGTCCTTGAAGCTAGATTATTCTCTTCTCCGAATTGAATTTATCTACACACCATTAAATGAGCTCTCTAAAATATGTTACCTCTGGAACACAACCAACAAGGTCTATGTATGAGGTCTAGACCCGGTTCGTCTTTTTCTCATCACAGGGAAGGGCCTTATAGTAGTTGTAAGCTCACAACCACTAGAACTCTTGATCTTCACGTCCGAGCGTATTTAGTGTATCCCCGAAATACAAATCCTTCCTCTTACTTGACATTATTTACACTATTTCCTAGTCTTGTAAATAGATGGTGTTACTGTCAATATTTATAGCTTGGCATGTTAGTTCTTATTTAATTTACCACGTACTACTCTAGTGGTTAATCGTTGTAGTTCTTATTTCAAAGTTGTCGGCCTGCACGACAATATTTTTGAATTTATTACAAGGTTTATGAAATATTCACCACTTTAATAATGATATTATGTTCACACAAGTGGCGACTGATGTGGCAGGGGGGAATAGATGAGATGGGAAGTGGTGATGTGATGTTGTGGCAGATGGAAAATGGTTAAGTATGGAGGTGCAAAATAAGGAATGGAAAATGCATTATGTAGAATGTGGGATTGTGGGTGTGGAACACAAGACACGGGGAATGGGAAAATGTGAAGGGAACTTACTCCCGCATCTGTAATGTAAGAATTGGCTAAGTATGGGAAAGGGTCATTTTGGGGGCCGTGAAAGTAAGAAATAAATTTTGTAGAACACGAGACTGCGAGTTTGCAGGCATGTGAGACAAAAAAAAAGGGTAAGTGGAATAACAAGTTGTCCCACATCTGCATTTCAATAAACCAACTAAGTATGAAAAGGTAAATAGTGCATTTTGGAGGATGCAAAAATAGAGGTACAAATTGATGGTAGTGTGATTGCGGGTCTGCGTACCTAGGGACATGCGGGTCTGAGACATGTTGTACTCCTRAATCACTCGAAAAATGACTAAGTGGTGGAGAATTTGAAAGAGAGAAAAATATTAAGTATAAGTACAAGGGTTTGGGGGTGTGCAAACCTAAGAGTTCGATAGTAAAGTGACCCACCCGCATTTGAAAACAAAAAAAAAAACTAATTAAGGAAATTCAAAACAAAGAAAAACAAAAGAAAAAGAATAAGGATGGGCGTGTATATACGATCGTTGATCAACGGAGGTGGATCAACATCCAACTCCAAYCRTGGGACAGTGATCCCCCGTGGGTTGCTAAGAATCCAAAATCTTCCTCCATTTGGTTAATGGAGTCAAAAGAGAAGAAAAAGGAAAAAAAAAAGATTGATGAGGGATATATAAATGAATAGCAAAAAAAAACTATGTATAGGTTGCGAGTTGGGCATTTTTAACAAATGAAATGTTTAATATATTTCCCATTTACAGGCAATTGTTGAATTGTTCCTTTCATATCCTTTAGCAAGTATGAATTATAACCAATCACTTTTTCAATTTTATATGGGCCAATCCAAAGAGCTTCAAAATTTGTGTGAAAAGATGGTTTCTCTTTTGCTTTGTTCCATAGCAAAACCAGTTGATCCTTTGAAAAATATTTTTAAGTAGTACTCTTGTCAAAATATCTTTTAACCACATTTTGTCTTCTTTTTATTGCCAACATCACTTGTTATCTTTGTTCTTCAAGTTGTATAAGTTCAAGATATCTTTTTTGCAACAATGATTGTTTTATTTTCCTTTGACATCTCCAATGAGTGCAAGGGCATTCAATTCCAAATGCAGTGGTAATCAAGCTTCTTTTCCATACACTAAGTTATATGGAGAATGTCTAGTACTATCATTTGGTGTAAGAAAATTTGCCCAAAGTGCATCTATTAATTTGTTATGCCAATTCTTGCGATTAGTTTCAACTGTCTTTTCAATAATTTGAATTAATGTCTTGTTTGTTGAATCTGCCAGACCATTTCCTTGTGGATAATAAATGGATGATTGTTCCATGATTATTCTATATTATCCACAAAATTTTGTAAATTTTGACATGATGAAAATGGAGTCACTGTCTGTTATGAATTTTTCTGGTACACCAAATCTTGACAAGATATTTTCTTTTAGAAAATGAATCAACTGCTTTGAATTTACATTCCTAAAAGCCACAACTTCTTGCCACTTTCTAAAATAATCAGGTGCAAAAATAATATAGGCTTTCCCTTTCCTAGACTTGGGATTTACTGGTCCAATCACATCTAAGCCCCATTGTACAAATGGTTTCTCCACCATTGCAGACTATAATGGCACTACAACTCTTCTCATTTTTCCTAAAACTGTTTGACATAGAATACATTTTCGAATTAAATCATAAGAATCTTTAAACATAGTTGGCCAATGATAACTAGCTCGAATGATTATGTGAGTTTTCACAACTGGCGAAAAATGTCCACCACAAACGCCACTATGAAATTCTTGAAGCATCTCTTTGGACTTTGAATGATCCAAGCATATTAATAGGACACCATCAAAATTTCTTTGGAACAATGCACATGAGACCAGAACATATTTATTTATCTTCATTTTCAATGCTATTCTTTCTTTAGAAGATATCTCAAGAGGAAATTGACTAGATTTCAGATAGAATATTATATCCTTATACCATTCCAAGTTTTCCAAAGTTGTTCCCTATATCACAACATCAAATCCATTGGGAGGAGAAATATTTACAACTTCAATCCTAGTCATGAATTTACATAATACCTAGCCCTTAATGGCTTTCAAAGGTTTAATTTCCAAATCATACTCTTGAAGCTTTGCTAACAACTTTTCCCATCTTCTTTCTCTTAGTTGTTGATTGAGCAACATTTTTACAAGTGAATGTGGAACACAAGCAATAATGTGAGTTGATAGAGTGTATGTTCTAAAATGAGCCATTTCTTTGACCAATGAAAGAGATTTCTTCTCAATGATTGAATAATTTAATTCATAATCATGCAAGGTTTTACTCATGAACACAATTGGGAGCTCTTCAAGTTTCTGATTTCTCTGGGTGCAGATAGAGGAAACAATCTCTTTTGAAGAAAATGAGTACAATATGAATTCTTTATCAAAATTAGGATTTCCAAGAACATGGGCAGTAGTGATGGCATGTTTGATTTTTGTAAAATCTTTTTGGATATCTGGTGCCTGTTCAATTTTTTTTATCCTTCTTCACTAGTTTATTTATTGGCTTTACAATAATAAGATAATCTAGGACAAATCATCAAACAAAGTTTATCTTACCAAAGAAATATTGTACTCCTTTTCTTGATGTCAGAGGGTTTAGGTCATTTATTGCATTGACTCTTTCTGAATAAATATACACTCCTTCTTTGCTCACAACATGGCCTAAAATATTTCCTTCTGTTATAGGTAAAAAAAAAAACACTTTTTGGGATTCAAGGATACTCTATAAATTCTACACCTTTCAAAGACTTATGAGGTGTTTGATATGTCTTTCTCTTAGTTTTGAATAAATTTTTAGGTCATCTTGGTAATCTGCCATAAATTTTCCAATGGAATCTTTGAAAGCGTGGTCCATTTCTCCCTGGAATGTTGCACACACGTTCTTCAATCTGAATGGCATTCTAACATAAGCATAAGTTTTCCATGGTGTTATGAATTTTTTTTTTATCTATCTTTTTCTACTACAAGAACTTGATTATATCTTGGAAATCCATCAAGCATGGACATGAGAGCAGAACCAGTGACCTGTTGAAGAAGCATCTCCATATTTGGTAGTGACTAGTTATCTTTTATACTTTCTCAATTGAGGTCTCTTAAATCAACACAAAGACAAATTTCCCCACTCTTCTTTCTTGCTACCACGGGATTTGAAAGCCATTCTGAATGTCTGATATAAAAAATTATACCTGCCTTTTTTAATTTTTCCTGTTCTATCTTTACCAAAGGCTCTATCTTGGGATTTATGATTCTTAATTTTTGCTTGAGAGGTTATGATCCCTCTTTGAATGGTATGGTATGCTGAAATATAGACTTGTCATATTCCTTTAAATCATCACAACTCCAAGAAAAAATGTTCTAAAATTCTTTGAAAAGTTGGGTATAATGATCAATTTCTACAATATTGAACTGGTACCCAAATTTACGTATTTTGGAGAATTAGAAGTGCCAATGTTTATCTTTTGTGTTTCTTGAACCTTCTTGACAGACAATTCTTCTCTTGGATTTGGAATCTTCGTTTGGTCATTCTTTGTAAAAAAAGGATTCCAAACTGACACAACTCTTAAGAATAAGTTTAATATTTCGATCATGAACTTCCCTATGAGGATTTTGATTTTCTTCTGAATCATTCAACATCATGGAGTCATTATCATTGAATAAGTTTACAACATGTTCATCATTTTCAAAGACTTGAAAATATTCTTGATTATCAATTATTGAAGGCCAAAATATTTTTTTTACATGAAAAGTGCTTTGATTATAAGAATCTTTTGTATTAAAGAGAGATACAATTACTGCCAACAAATCTACCTTTTGATTATTTTCTCTAGGAATGAAGGAGATATTGAAAGAATTAAACTAATCCATGAGTTTAGAAACTCTTATTGAATAATACTTTAGTTTCTCTTTCTTGATTATGTACTTCTTCTTGATATGATTGATAACCAGCTCTGAATCACCAGTAACTATCAGATTTTCAACTTTCATCTAAAGGGAAAGGATCATCCCTTGAATTAATTACTCATACTCTGCTTCATTAGGAGTACATGATAATTTTGATATGATAGCATCTAGATAGATACCAGATTGGGGGATTTTGAAAATGATACCAGCTCCATTTCTAGATTGGAAACAAATCCCATCAAATGACATTTTCCAAAACCCTTAGAAAGAGATTTCTTCATCATGCTTAGGGAAACTTATTTGTTCATTACTAAAGACAACACAATTTCCAATTCCAACATCAACATAATTTTGCATTACTTCATTTTCCTTCTTCTTAAATGATATGGGCTTTCTATGCTCTTGAGGAAATATAATCATAGTCCCATATTTATTTGGAAGAATCATGCAACTTCCATCATTCATGATATATCCTCCAATTAATGAACACCAATCCATTCCCAACACAACATCATATGCTAGAGGTAAATCAACAACTATAATAGTGAAAACTATGGTGATATGAGGGGCTGCAATTATCCATGCAATTTTTTTTTATTTCACCATAGGTTGGCGCGTTTCTTGAATCTATGGAATATATGCTTTCACCACTTTCATAATACCTCACACATTCCATTCCAAGTGCTTCGATCATTGATAGTGGCATAATGTTATATGTGGCTCCACTATCGACCAAGCATTGATGTAATGTGAAATCATAATTTTCTATGGTTATATAAAATGGTGGGACTTTACCCCTTGGTCTTATTGGTGATACAATTTATTTTTGCCTTACATTCATCTGAGATTATTCTATCCTTGAATTTGTGTCATCCGATATCTACAATAGATTTTCTCTTTGTTGAGGTATCTTCACCACTTCCATAAATGGTAATGTAATTCTAAGCTTGGCTAGTTCATCAACTAGATTGTAATTCATTTGCAGTGGAGTCAACTTCTAAGTATTCTTCTTCATAAAAAAATATGGAAATATGATGACCCTTCATCCATTTGTACCGATTCCAACAGTTGATCTTGGTTAACATCAATTTCTTGATCAAATCTTTCAAAATTCTCATCTTTTATTATTTCTTCGAGCACAACAACATTTAGATTCAAAACTCTTGGTGCTCTTGGTCTGTATTCTTCAACTCTATAATTTCTTGTTCTTTGATCTTGCAAATGGATTCCTTATGTTTGGATTAGGTGGAGAAATATTCTGATCTCTCCCGAATCTAGTGATTTCATTCTGCATTTGTCCGATTGACCTGCTCATCTATGATATTTCTATCTTTTGTCTAGTTTCTTGGGAGGCTCTAGGATTGTTTCTTACATTTGGGGGAACACCTTGGAGAATTCATCCACCAATTCCCCGATTCTAAAAAATTCTTGAAGTAGATGGCCCTTGAAGTGATATGGACAAACCAAACATTTGTCTTTGTACCTTTCCAAGGATGATTTTAGGATCAACATTGGTCTCTAGCATGAATTCTTCCATCTTTGTTGCCTTATGGATGGCTCCATGTAGGTCATTTACTTGTGAAGATCTTATTTCATAATTGACATTTAGAGGCATTGCATTCTTATAACATCCAAATATGACCAGGTCATTAGGTCGTTGTTCTTCTATAATTTGATTTAGAGTCTTGAAGAATTGTAAATTGAAATCCCTAATTCTTTCTCCCCTTTTTAGATAAAATTGAGTAAGCTGAGTAAGGAGAGTATGGTATGCAACATGAGGTGCATACATGGTCATGAACATGTTTTATAAATCATCAAATGAGCCAATCGAATGAGCTGGTAAAGAAAGATACCACTCATAAGTTGGGCCTATGAGGGTTTGTAAGGAAACTTTGACAATTATGTTATTGTCTTCAATAATATGAATGTCACATATACTTAGAAACTAATCCACATGTCTTTTTGGATCCATTATCTCATCGCCTAAAAATAAAGGCAAAAATCCATGTGTATTGTTGGCAAGGTGTGTTGTTCTCCACGCAAATTAAGTGGGTTAGGTCTTTCCCTTCTTCTTGGAATCCTTTGTCTATTATTCTCTTCTCTTTTTTCATTTGGGATCTCATTTTTTTCTTCTCGATCTCCCATGGCCAGGGTTTCACTTATTTTCGATTTCAAACTTTGACCAACTTCGTAGAGCAATAATTTATTACTTTTTTTTTCTTGTTAGTGGACCTTTGTAAGGTTCCAATTTATCTTGGATTCACAACTATATTCTTTGTCTCAGGGCTATTTCTCTTTCTTCTTATCTAGCAAGGGTTTCCCAATATCTTTCTAATTCAAGACGTGTTTTTATCTATTTTAAACACCAGATCAAGAGTTGATGCAAAACACTTCCTTGATTGCTACGTCCCAGTTGAAGTTGAGGTTGATTTGGTTCTAGTTGAGTCATTAAAGTTCTGGTCTACGAAACCAACCTTTTGTTCTCCCCAGTATGGTCACCAAAAATGTTGATCTTAAAGACTATTTTATGGTATTTGAGTCAACTTCACGAGGATGCAATACCCCTAAGTTTTCCAAGAGGCGGTACTCCTCTATTTTTAAATAGCATTCAAAAATATAAACAATGCCTGAAAAGGACTAGTCTTATTCAAAATAAGTACTCACATGCAAAGAGTACTTGAGACAAGACAAAGTATCTTATAAAAGAAAATATTTACAATATATTAGAGGATCATAAACCAAAAGAATGTGAAATAAAATAGGGTGGCATTTCCATCACAACATTCATAAAGATAGAACACATTATTCAAGCATGGGAGGCAAGAAAATATCGAGCACATATGGAAGAGAAATTTAAATTATCCTTTCATTAGGCACAAAAAATATTATGAAGACACACATTTGGAATATCATGCTTAAATCAAATTCTTTGAGATTACATTAATGTTCTATCCCAAAATAGTTCTTTGGGAACCTAAAAAATAATACGTCTTTAAAAAATAAGAGAGTAATATCTTGAAAAAAAAAAAAATATTTGTGTTCATCCTTCAAATAGGACTGGGATGGGGCTCCCGCAAACCATGAAATGAAAAGACCTGGAAGACACAAGAAAAACAGTCAAGGATCGGCTTGGGTTTCACAAATTACTAGGAAATGAAAGGTAATATGACAAATGACTGTAGAAGAAATGTAACAAGGAGAAGAATGGGGTTGCTACTTGACTCACTGTGATGGAAAGTTTTCTGAACCATTTACTTGTTTGTTGGTGCCTCTTTTGTAGGTGTTTTTTGTGCTGGAGGTGGCATAATTGCTTCAACCATTTCTTGCTGATTTTGCTCAGTGATTTTGATTAGGGATTTTCTTATCCACTTTTCTATGTATTCCCTCATGGGGGCCACCATGATCTCATGCTTGATATTTATTTCAAACAAATCATTCTCCATCTCTCTTAGGTCCATGCCTAGTTGGTGCAATGTGTCAGCTACCTCATCATTTTCATTGATGTATCTCACTAGCCACCTTTCAATTTCTTCCTCGAAGAATTCAATTGAATCAATGAACTCACTCGCCCATGCAACTTTTAATATATCAAGTTGTTATAATAGTTGTTCTTTAGTTTAAAGTATTGTATCCATTAATAAACTTGGGCCATTGAGTTCCTTTGTGAGATCAATAATCTTAAAGAAAAAGTCACCTCTTTTGTTCTTCACATATTCTAATTCATTTATCATTTCTCTTAAACTTCTTTTTCTCTTCAACCGACAAGCATTAATTTGTTTCATCTGTATGTTTGAAGGAATCTTTTTCTCTCTTCCATGGACATCACTTAGTCTTGAAACCTTAGCCGAAAAAATACCCACAACGTCTTTGTAGAAACCTTCATCATTCTCCAGATATTTTTGAAGATATACTTTGAAATTTGTAATACTCATTGCAAAGTTGGTGGAGCTTTGTGCAAGTTCCCAAATTTGTTAGATCAAATTTATTATTTTTTTTATCCCATCTCCAACACATTTTCTTACTGCTAACAACAAACTAGATGAACCTTTCCTTTTGTTGCTGCTTTACGTGATATCTTCTAAGGTGAGTGTTGGTTGAACTGTGTTTAACAGTTTTGCAAACAATGGTCTTGGAATTAAAGCATCATATAATTCCTTTATTTTTTCTTCTAATTCTAAATTTTCCTTTTCAATGTTACTAACATATTCTTTTAGGGCTTCTTTGTTTGCTTCATGAAATTGTACAATTTTTTATGGTGCAACCCCATTGAAATCAATTGTCGATTTCCATTTCTCGGATATTTTCTTATTCTTTGTATTTGCTTTCTCAATTAACAATTTTTTAGAACTTCTATTGTAGGTCGCGTGGTGCAATGTTACATACTCCTCTTCAAATATTTTTGGCTCCTAGGTAACCAAAGCTTCGACAATTTCTTGGGTTTCCAGCAGTCGCTACTCGGGCCAGCTGGGTTCTTCAATAATCTTGTCTACATTCATTTCCCAGGGACTTTTTGGAGTTTCAGGTACGTCTAACCTTGTCTTCTGTGTTTCCCTTTTTCTTTTGGCAGAAGTGTATACAATATGAGATTTTTCTTTGTTGGTTCCTTATCACCGCCATCATCTGAACTTTCAATCGATGTTTTCCTCATCTATAAACCACAACTCCTAGGTTTTGTTCTTACTTGGGTACTCTTTTGAGACATAGTCGGTGAAATGGGATTTTTATTCATTGCTTCTCTAACTTGTTGTTGATATCCCTCATTGGTACTAGATAATTCCTCCATATCATTAAAATGTTGATGAGCTAAAGTCTCAAGGAGATTCAAATTATCCCCACCTCCTTCTTTAAACTATTTAATTTTGGTAAAATAAGAAGAATAGTCAATTGAGGACATATGTGTAGTAAACAAACCATTTGGGTCAAAACCCTCAACACGTTCAGTTTCATTTAGGATAAGTTGGTCGAGTTGACCTGCAAGTTCATCTAAATGGGAGATGTGTTTTACAATAATTTCTCTGATTTTTGAAGGCAATGAGATGAATTGCTTCTTTCTTTTCTCACTAAACAAATGAGCCTAAGACTTATCTTGCCTGCAAACTTCTATAACAAAATACATGCCTGTCACATAGAAAGGGAAGAGGGAAACTTTCTCTTCCCATCCAAATAACCTTATAATACTAAAATATTCAATAGTTTTAAAAAATCCTTTCTCCAAGAGAAAGGTGGCATCTTCGAGTGACAATCTTGATGTATTAGGACCAAAGACTAGTTTTTTTAACTCTAAGATAAAATTGTTATGAACGAGGTAAAAATAATACTGAGCTTTATGCCTCCACAAGGATGGATATCGGGAGAAAATTGGTTACACCTTACATTTGACACTCCTTTCCCTCGACAAGTCCTTGAAAACATGAAAATAAGCTATGGTGAAAATCAGACAGGATGTCATATAAAATTTCTGGGTCTTTTTCATATTACTCAGTTGAAATGAGATTTCACTAGAAATAATGTGACCCCAATCTATGATGGAATTTACATGCAAAGTGAAATGAAGGGCATAGATGATATTCCTTGGCACAGAGGCTGTGGATTCCATACCAATAATATAAGAAAATAGCCAAGCAAATTTCATGTACGAGTATTCCAAGGAACTTTCCTCAATATTGGAAGCACTAGTGTTATTACTTGGGTCAACCAAATATTTATCAAGGAGCTCTTCTTTCCCTTTGTGTTGTTTGAGGAATTCATGAGCTTCTTCGCCCCTGAATTGCATGGTGGGTGTTGGGAGTCGTAACATTATGGTAAATACTGAAGAAGCTAAGGAGCTAGGTTGTTTTCCATAGAGCTAGATTATTCTCTTCTCCGAATTGAATTTATCTACACACCAATAAACGAGGTCTCTAAAATCTATTACCTATGGAACACAAACAACAAGGGCTATGTATTAGGTCTAGACCTAGTTCATCATTTTTTTAGCGGGGGGATAGGCCTTGTAGTAGTTGTAAGCTTGCGACCGATGGAACTCTTGATCTTCATGTCTGAGCGTATTTATTGTATCCCTATAATAGAATTCCTCCCCTTACTTCACATTATTTACATTTTTTTCTAGTCTTGGCAATAGGTGGTGCTACTATTTATATTGACATTTTGGCATATTAGTTCTTATTTAATTTACCATGTATTTCTTTGATGGTTAATCATCGTAGTTCTTTTTTCAAAGTTGTCAGCCTGCACGAAAATATTTTTGAATTTATTACAAAGTTTACAAAATCTTCACCACTTTATTAATGGTATT
>SNQJ01S0095438.1:22734-46249 GCA_010110895.2 Picea sitchensis | reverse complement strand
GTCATTTTGCGGGTCGTGAAAGTAAGCGAGACATTTTGTAGAATGTGGGATTGCGGGTCTACGGGCACGCGACACACAAAAAAGGGTAAGTGGAATAGGAAGTTGTCTTGCATCCTCATTTTCAGAAAATGGCTAAGTATGAAAAGGTAAACTATGCATTTTGGAGGATGTGGAAATAGAGGTGCAAATTGAGGGTAGTGCGATTGCAGGTCTACAAACCTAGGGACATGTGGGTCTGGGACATGTTGTACTCTCGCACCACTCAAAAAATGACTAAGTGGTGTAAAATTTGAAAGAGGAAAAAATACTAAGTATAAGTACATGGGTTTATGGGTGTCCGGACCTACGAATTCAATAGTAATGTGACCCACAACCCGCATTTGAAAAAAGAAAAAACAACTAAGTAAGGAAATTCAAAAGAAAAGGAAAACGACTAAGGATGGGCGTGTATATATGATCGTTGATCAATGAAGGTGGATCAACATTGTCCACTGTTGGAGTGATAATGCTCTTAGATGCGTCGGTAATAATATAGGGTGGTATATAGTTCGAGCATAACCCAGGGAGAATATGTTTTCTTGCCAAGGATTTGTGTTGAGGTTTATCTTGAGAATTTTTTTCTCGAAGCAGTCAAAATTACCTTGGATAAATAACAACATATTTAGCAAATTGATTACTAGCAACTACCTTTCAAATGTAAATCTCGCCATGAATATCACCACTTTGCCAAAGACTACAAAAAGGAGGCTCCCTATGTAATGTCCCCAATTGGGTTATATGGGTTTATTATGTTTTCTGTCCAAAAATTGTTAATTGTCCTTGTGTAAATATGTCAAACACTTTGTACTAATGTTGTTGTTAACCCATTACAAATAGTTTTCTCATACATGAATATTGACAAACACATTACATGCATCCATTACATAGAAAATAGAGCAGATAACCATGACATATTATTATGGATGGAAACAAAAATACAATGATATCTAATGGTTGTAATAAAAACTACAGAATACTCCTAAACACACAAGTCCGATGGCTACAAGGCATCTGCACAAATCTACTAACAAAAACAATACAATGAAACATAGAATGATGCCAATCTATGATGTTTCCTGCGATGCTCTACTCCAGTAATATCTGCTCTACTAGCGTCCCTCTTGTAACCATACAAACCTTATCCAAATGGTATGTTGCAATCCTGATCATAGAGGTCCTCGCGGGACAACCGTTGGACGTCTGGAGGGGCCTTCCAGGACACCTATACTCAACCTGTGGGGATGCCCTAAATCCTAGTTTCTCCGAAACCCTCATGAAACTTGCAAATGTCTAGGATTGGCTTCGTTCAGAAAGTTATGTAAACCTCTTGTGTACCTTGGTAACTCTTCAACTTAATGAAAAAAACCCAAGTGAAGCTCCAATGGTAGTCCTTGATGAACTCCCTGTTGAAACTCAAAGAAATATTGAGAGGGGGGGTGAATCAATATTGTATCATTTTTTACTAATTTGATTCCTTTCAATGATTAACATTATTTAGAAGTGCTTAATTAATCACCAATACATGAAAAAGTAAAAAAAACACATAAAACATAGAACACCAGGATTTTTACGTGGAAAACCAATGCGGGAGAAAACCATAGAACACATTTTTTATATTCTGCGTCAACCACCAACTTACAATTTATAATTTTTTCTGCTTGACAAGCACCCACCCGTTGCAGATAATGAGGAAACCAATCCCCTAAGGCACCATCCTATCGCAGATAATGAGGAAACAAATCATGTCAGGCACCAACCTATCGTAGATAGTGAGGACACCAATCCTTAGTGAGCTTCAACTCACCCTAGCACCACCATGCCATCCTGAATTCAGTTAAAAAAAAATTCTTACAGAACTGGACCTTTTCAAGACTTTTCTCTACAATTAAGAACAACTGATAAACCTCTAGTTTAGTTCTTTTGAACAGTTACATGACCCTTTTCCCTCTCATTATGCACACCCAATCGAACATAGCGCATCCTTATTTATAATGTTTTTTTCTGAGTTCCCCTTCCTGTATGTGGATGGGTAACAATTACACTATGGACATATTTTGACCAGATCAAAGTCTTGTCAGTTACACTTTTGTCCAAATAAAGTATGTGGATGCATGATAATTACATTCTGGACAAATCTTGATGATATCAAAGTATTTTTAGTTACACTTCTCTCTAAATAAAGTATGTGGACGCATGAAAATTACATTGTGGACAAATCTTGACCAAATCAAAGTCCAAGTAGTTATGTGTGGACACCCTTTTTTCTAAGAATATTTGTTTATTTAGTTGTGGCTAGACATTCTTTGACTTAATCAAATGGACCAAAACATCCAACGAATAAGCTCCAGCTCATCTCCTCAACATTGGCGCAATGATTTACATTCAGGATTGCTTAATGCAAAGATAAAATGGGAGTTCTAGACTCAAGTCACAAGTCTTTATCTTGCCGCATTTTCCCTGCAAAATGCTCACCCAGTTTCCCATCAAATTGTTAGCATATCCTGGTGACTCTCTCTCTCTCTTGTTTGCCAAATTTCCACTGATTTCGTCACATTCCACTTCATCACCTGTGATATGGACTTCATCTCATCACACTCCACTTCTCCATTCATCACACTGGCTTAAGGCATGCATATTTTCATCTGCGCAACTTCAACATATGTCATCGCAATCCACTTCGTCGCCCAACTTCCACATATTCCGTCTTAGTCCACTCCATCGCACTGGATTCGTCTCGATCCAAGGGTCATTCAAATATGTTTTCTTCGATTTCACCGCATACATTCCTGTGGTTGTCTCTACGCTTTCCAGTCTTCTTCTACATTTCTATTTACCTTTCATGCACTTCCACTTCCTATGCACCAAACTATCTTATGCGTCATACTGTATGTGTGCCATGCACATTAGTTCTTTGATATATTGTCTATTCTAGGATATTCCCTTTCGATGTGCGCAACTGTAGGCTACTCCCCCTTTCAATGTGCACAACTCAAGGTTGCTCCCCCTTTCAATGTGCGCAACTACAAGATGCTCCCCCTATCAATGTGCACAACTACCATATCAATGAACTTTATGGTATTCTCCTCCTTTGACAGAAATGACAAAGAAGGACTTGGGATATTCTCTCCTCCAGGCCTCTTTACATGCACAAATCCATCCTTAAAAAAAATACCATTGAGAGCCATAGCAAACTTCAACTGTGCACATTTCGAAGTAGTGAACAATGTTCTTTATTGAATAAAGGAAGATGAAATCACCCCCAACTTCTGTCTGAGATACTCAATGGGTTCTCTGGGTAATGGCTTGGTAAAAATATCWGCAATATGCTCTTTGGAAGGAACATACTCTAATTTSACTACCTGATCTTGAACCTATCCTCTAAGAAAATGATATTTGATTGGTATATGCTTAGTATTAGGGTGTTGAACACGATTTTTAGAGAGATTAATAGCACTTTTATTGTCACACATGATGGAGACAGGTTGATCACAAGGAACTTGAATATCCTTGAGATTGTTTTTAATCCAAAACACTTGAGTACAACAGGATGTTGCTTCTATATATTTGGCTTCAGTTGTAGAGAGAGATATGGAGGTTTGTTTCTTGTTGAGCCAGGACACTAAACAATTTCCAAGGAAGAATGCACCTCCACTAGTGTTTTTTCTATCATTAATGCTTCCCTCCGAGTATGCATCTGTATAAGTTATGAGGACGAGGTTTGTGTCTTTTGGATACCACAAGCCATAATCAACAATTCCTTGCAAATATCTAAATATTCTTTTGACCACAAGAACATGAGTTTCCTTAGGATTGGCTTGAAACCTACCTACCAAACCTATTGCTTGTATGATGTCAGGCCTGGAAGCTGTGAGATAGAGTAAATTTCCTATCATAGACCTGTACATGGTTTGATCTAATTATGGAGCATCATCATCCTCGTTGAGTTTGTAAGTGGTATTCATGGGAGTTCTTACTAGTGCACAATTCTCCATGCCAAACTTCTTCAATATTTCCTTGAGATATTTACTTTGAGAAATGAAAATTCCTTTTTCTGATTGATGAATATGTAAGCCAAGAAAGAAGGAGAGTTATCATAACATGGAAATCTCAAAATCTTATTGCATTGCAACTGTAATCTTCTTACTCATTAGTTCAATTTTACTACCAAAAATAATATCATCAACATATACTACAATAATTAACAGGTCATTATCTTCAACTTGATGTATAAGTTGTTATTAGTTGTTCCATTTTTAAAACCTTGATGGTGAAAATACTTGTCGAGACTATAATACCAAGCTCTTGGAGCATGTTTTATCCCATATACGAATTTCTTTAATCGACATACATAATACTCTTTGTTAGTCAGCTGAAAACCCTTTGGTTGCTCCACATAAACTTCTTCCTCGAGGTAACCATTCAAAAAGGCTTATTTGACATCCATCTGTTAAACTTTGAATTTTTTGTAGCATGCAAAAGCCAAAAACATCTTGATAGCTTCAATTCTTGCAATAGATAAAAATGTTTCTTCAAAGTCCACTCCTTCTCCTTGAGTATACCCTTTGCGTACCAGTCTGGCCTTGTTTCTGACGATCTTTCCATCTTCATTCGACTTGTTTTTGTATACCCATTTTATTCCAATTACATTCTTGTTTTTGGGTCTTGGAACAAGATCCCAAGTCTGATTTGTTCTATTTGATCTAGTTATTCATTCATGTCTTTAACCTATTTATCATATTGACTTGCTTGCACAAAGTGTTGGGGTTCACTCATGGATAACAATACAAAATTTGTAGAGCCATATGTATTTATAAGTTTTCTTCTAGTTTGTACACCTGCTTCTATGTTTCCAAGAATCTGAGTTTATGTATGACGTTTTTGAACATACCTTGATGGGGTCTTTGGTTGTGATGTCTCCATTATTTTTTCTTCCTCAAAATCCTCTTGTTCCTAATACTTGTGCATTCCATCTCCTTGTGGTTCATTTATGATTGGTTCATCATATGAATTATATTGGTGTTGGTGTCTCTCTAGATGAAGTGGTCTCTTGTCTACCCTTACATATATACTTTCAACTATTTTGTGGAGTCTTTTGTTGTAGCACCTGTATCCTTTACTTCTGAAGGAGTATCCTAACAAGATACCTTCATCAACTCTAGAATCAAACTTACCTAAGATGTATTCATTTATTTTAATGTAGCATTTGCTTCCAAAAACTTTGAAGTATTTTATTATAGTTGGTCTACCATGCCATAGCTCATAAGGGGTTTTATGATTGTTTACTCTTATGTGCGCTTTATTGAGAATGTTAAAAACAATTTGAATAGCTTCTCCCCAAAAGGTTTTAGGTACTTCTGATTCATCAAGCATGGCCCTGGCCATTTCTTGAACTATTATGTTCATCCTTTCTACTATTCCATTTTGCTGAGGGGTTCTGGCAATAACAAATTGTCTCTTGATCCCATGCTTTTCACAATAAATATTGAATTCATCATATGTGAATTCTCCTCCTCTGTCTGATCTTAGGAACTTTATTTGTAAATCCATTTCATTTTCTACCTGTGCTTTGAAGATTTTGAATTTTTCAAAAGCCTCAAATTTATGCTTCAACAATCCAACCCAAGTCATTATGGTATAGTCATCAATAAACAAAATGAAATATCTTTCACCTCGAGGTAATTGTGTACTATTAAGGCCACAAATATCCGTATGAATCAACTCAAGAGGTCGAGTGGTGGAGTGTTCTCTTGCCTTGAATTGAACTCTTGATTGCTTTCCAAACTGACATGACTTACAAAAAATATTCTCAGGTTTGGAAATTTTGGGCATATCTCTTGCAACATATTTTATTCCTAAATTAACAAGTTGATTAAAACTAAGATGGATTAGTCTTTTGTGCCAAAATCCATCTCTCATCAGTTTTACCAATGCAACATTTTTCTTTTTCTTCTTCTATAACATACACATTTYCTGAAGTTYTGACTGCCTTGACAACAATMTTTCCTATATTCGCATCCATTACTTTACAACCTTTTGAATGAAAGAGAAAATTGTGTCCTTGGTCACACATTTGACTTACACTCAACAAGTTATGTTTTAGACCATCTACATACAACACATTTTGTKCTTTGGTTTTTCCCTTCTTATCTTCATCTAGTACAATAGTTCATTTTCCTCTAATTATAGYTGGAACATTGATTCCAAAAGTAAAATTACCACCTTTTTCTTCAATTAGAAATTCAAACTTACTCTTATCTCCTGTCATGTGCTTGGAGCAGCCACTTTCAATATACCATTRATTTTMTTTATTTTTGGTATTTAGAGCYAGTCCACAATTTTCTTTGTTTTTGTTTTTCTTCCTCCAAACCTTGGTAAAATCTTCTTGTTTTTGTTTCTTATAGATAGACAACATCTTGATTCTGCATTCACTTGCATCGTGTCAAAAAATATTGCATATGTGGCATTCAAGGTCATTTAGTAGAGGGGATAAAGCATTTTGATACATAGCCATTTGAGGTTTATTGAATCTCATTCCTACATTTTTGTTGTTTCTAAAAGTCCTACAACTCACAACCTTATGTCCAAAGTTACCACAAGAGAAACAATATCCATAAAAAAAAATTGGATGCCTGGGAATGAAAAAACTTACTTGTAGGAATCATTCTTTGTCTGCTAGCTTGAAAATATTCATGCACCTATTGCTTCCTTGCTTCATATTTGTTTGCATAGTTGGGTTGATCCAGTTTTGACTGTTTTTTCTCATTATCTTTTGATTTGTTAGGTTGATTTGACTGCTTTTTCTCATTATCTTTTGATTTGTTAGGTTGATTGTTGTTTCCCTTGCGAGAGTTTGTATAACTTGTAGGCATATCACTAGTTGACATGTTGATGATTGATTCACCTTTGACAATTTTCAGACTTTTCTTATATCCTAGCCTTGTCTTGTCATCTGGTGATCTCTGATTGTTGAGAAACTTATCTAGAGTTCTAGATCCTTTTATGAATTTCATTTGAGTCTTGGATTTCTCTAGATCCTTTCTTAAGGCAATTATTTTTGCTTCTAGTTTGTCACAGATGTTCTCTTTTTATTTTATCTGAATCATCAATATTTCTTCCCTTCATTTGGCCTCTTCTAGATTTATTTTTAAGGTGATTATATCTTCATTGATCTCATTGTATTTTTCTTTATAAAATTGTAACTATTCTTTTCTTAGTCTATTATTTTTCTCGAGTCGAGAGATTTCCTCCAGAGCACTAATGAGTTATCCTTCCATGTCTACTATAGCTTCACATTCTTTTGTGTATGTTTTTTCTTGATCAGATTTATGTTGCTCCAAATCCATGAGAAGTTTTTCATCTTGAATTATATCTGGCTTCTATTCTTCTTGTTTAGTATCTAAAAATTTGTTGCTATCCTCTTTTGAATAAAAACTGTTCTTTTTAAAAGACTTTTTCTTTTTTAATTCCCTAGGTTCATCCTTTCCTTTTTTTTCTTTTTCATTGGTGTTGTTTTCTTTGAAAGGACATTTAGATGCAAAATGACCAATTTTACCACAATTAAAGCATTTGAATGGTAACATACCTTTATATTTTTTGGAGCCCCTCTTTAGTTTCCTTACAAAGTTAACTTCTTCTTCATCTAATAAGTGCTCTGATGAATCGTGATCTTCAGATGTTGACGATTTGACTGATGCCTTGAAGACTGCGTCCTTTAGATCTAGTTGTTCTTTCCTAGTCCTCATCTCATGAGCAGTTAGAATTCCATGCAGCCTTTCCATAGTCAGTTTATCTAGTTCATGAATTTCATCTATAGCAAAAACATTTGCATCAAGTCTTGAGGGAAGAGATCTTAGTACCTTTTGAACTACTATAGCTTCTTCAATATTCTCACCTAGCCCTTTCATAGTGTTTATAGTCTCATCTACTCTGAGAAAGAAACCTACAATATTTTCATCTTCACTCATTCTTAGGCTTTAAAATTGCATTTTATAAGCTTGAAGTTTGGCCAAATTTACTTTCTCGTCTCCTTCATAATTTTTTACTCGTTTGTCCCTGATCCAGATTTATTTTCGACACGAAATGAGAGCGGAGATATAATAAAGAAATGCACAGAGATATCACAGATATCCAATAATATAACATAAATATATCAGAGATGCAACCATAAATATAGATATATAGTAATACATGATTTTCTATTAATAAAAGAAATGTACAGAGACTGTAAAAATACAGAGTGAAAGACTCGCTAGAATGGTGGCAGCTTATCTCTGAGAAGAGATGTGACGGCTACTCGCATTCGCAAGAAAATGATTACAATGAGGCTCTGAAGGCATTTTTACAATAAACCAGAATGCCAAAAACCGTAGACATCCAAAAACCTAACCCTACGAGATGAAGCGCCAAAAGTCATGTGGGCCCCGTTTGGGTAAGTTAGTACATCAACTTCTTGGGGTCGTAACTTTTGCATGCGATCTCCGTTTAGGCATATGATAGCCCATTGGAAAGGTATTGTCGAGGACATTCATTTTGGGGGCTCAATCATGCCTTTGAATATCATTGAGAAGATCGATCCCGAAAAACCTTCATTTAGGCCCTCAAAATGGCCCTAGAAGTTAAAAAACTGCTAAAAATAGTAAATTGCCAAAATTGCCAGAAAACCGTTTTGAGCCAGTTGGAAAAGGTTGGTGGCCACCAATATCCATCTGGATCAGTCCCATATTTCCTTTGCAGATTCCAACTGCATTACTTTGACAAATTTTGTTTTTGCAAGTCCTCCTTAGATGGCATTCATAGCTCTTGCATTACTGTAGCATTTTTTCCTACCAGCTTCATCAGTTGGAAGAGTAGTTTGGATTTTATAACCATCTACCCCAATATTCCAAACTTCCACAAGAGACATCAAGTAGGTCTTCATTTTGATTTTCCAAAATGTAAAATTTGTTCCATTGAATAAAGGAGGTATGGTTGAAGAAGAAAATGAATCTTGACTTGACATACTTTCTGTGTGATATTCCTTCCAATTGTTAGGCTATTACTGAAGGTACCTACGCTCTGAAACCAATTGTTGAAACTCAAGACAATACTGAGAGGGGAGGGGGGGGGTGAATCAATATTGTATCAATTTTTACTAATTTATTTCCTTTCAATGATTAAAATTATTTAGAAGTGCTTACTTAATTACCAATACATGTAGAAATAAAAATAAAAACACATAAAACATAGTACACCATGATTTTTACGTGGAAACCCAATGATGAAGAAAACTAGATAACATCTTTCTTTATGTTCTTCTACAAGCACCAACTTACAATTTATAATTTTTCTGCTTGACAAGCACCCACCCATCACAGATAATGAGGACACCAATCCTCTCAGGCACCAACTTGTCGCAGATAATGAGGTCACCAATCCTCACGGGAAACAACTTGTCGCAAATAGCGAGGACACCAATCCTCAGTGAGATTCAACTCTCCCTAACACCACCTTGCCACCTGAATTCAGTAAAAGAAAAATTCTTACATAACTAGACCTTTTCAAGACTTTTTTCTACAATTAAAACAATTGATAAATCTCCAATTCAGTTCTTTTGAATAGTTACATGACCTTTTTCCCTCTCATTATCCATGCCCAATCGAACAAAGAAAAACCTTATTTATAATTTTTTTTCCTGAGTTCCCCTTCCTATATGTGGATGCATAACAATTACATTGTGGACATATTTTGACCAGATCAAAGTCATGTCTGTTACACTTATATCCAAATAAAGTATGTGGTTGCATGACAGTTACGTTATGGACAAATCTTGACCATATCAACATCTTGTCAGTTACACTTCTGTCTAAATAAATTATGTGGATGCATGACAGTTACATTGTGGACAAATATTGACAAGATCAAAGTCTAGGTAGTTATATGTGGACACGCTTCTGTCTAAGAATATTTGTTTGTTTAGTTATGGTTGGACATTATTTGACTGAATCAAATGGACCAAAAATTCCAACGAATAATCTCCATCTCATCTCCTCAACATTGACGCAACAATTTACATTTTGGATTACTTAATGTGCAGATAAAATGGGATCGCAAGACTCAAGTCACAAGTCTTTATCTTGTCGCATTTTCCCTACAAAATTCTCACTCAGTTTCCCATCAAACTTTTAGCGTCCCCTGGTGAATTTCTCTCTTGTATACCAACATTCCACTCGTTATGTCACATTCCACTTCACCACTTGTCATATGGACTTCATCTCATCACACTCCACTGCACCATTCATTGCATTGGCTTAAGGTGCCCTACATATTTTCATCTGCGCAACTTCCACATATGTCATTGCATTCCACTCCATCGCGCAACTTCCACTTATTTCATCATAATCCACTCTGTTGCACTAGATTCATCTCGATCCAAGGGTCATTCAACTATTTTTTCTTCGATTTCACTTCATACGTTCCTTTGGTCATCTCCACACCTTCCAGTCTTCTTCTACATTTCTATTTACTTTTCACACACTTCCACTACTTGTACACGATATTGTCTTGTGCACCATACTATCTGTGCACCATGTACATTACTTATTTGATATCAATGACAACATATGTGCAACACTCCCCTCTTTTTCGTCTAGGGTGGGTATTGCACCATCGAAACTAGATGGCAATAGTGTAAGGGTTTTTCTAAACCCTAACGAAACAATGGCTCCATGAGCACTCCAAAATGAGAGATCAAATCATAATTCCAAAGAGAAGGGTTACCCCTCTATTTATCCTTCCTCCGAGCCTTCTAGATCTTTCCCCTTTTTTTTTTATCAAATCAAACCCTCGCTTTATCTTCCCTCCAATTTTATTTAAATATAATTATTTATTTTATTTAATGTCAAGTCTTTAGGATTTGTCATTTTTTTAACCTAGTGACACCAATTAAACCTCCTTGACTGCCTTTTCCCTTGTTGACCATAACCTACAGGATTCGTATAGGCTATTGAGTCATCCTCCGTTGTGATCATTGGAAGGGGACATTACATTCCTCCCTTCCCAAGATTGCTTATCCTCAAGCAACTCCAGATCAGGGTGTTGTAAGATCTGCTTTCCTTCCCAAGTAGCACATTCTGTGGTTAATCCTCTCCATACAACCAAATCATCTCAAATGACTCTGCTCCGCGAACTTTGTTCCCTGACATCAACAATCCCCTCAAGAGCTAGAACCAACTTCCCTTCCTCATGTAGTGTAGGAAGATTTGTCGAAGCAATGACATGTTGTCCCAATGCTTTCTTGAGGGAGGGTACATGGAAGGTAATTTGGATCTTGCTACCCTCTGGTAGCTCCATATTGTATGCTACATCCCCAACTATCCTAATCACTCTATAGGATCCATAAAAGTGAGGCTTCAACTTCTCTGCACCACTCTTATTCAACGACAACTGTCTGTAAGGTTGTAACCTGGGAAACACTAGGTCTCCAACCTCAAAGTTGCATTCTACCCTATTCCTATATGCATACATATTCTATTGATTCTGAGCGGCCTACAAATTCTCCTTCAGGACTCTCAAGATGTCTTGGCTTTCCTGCAACCAATATTTGGCCTTGGGATCTCTACTCTCCCCAAATGTCAAATCCACAAAGGATGGGGCATCATAGCCATATAATTGCCTAAATGGGATCATTCTGATGGACATGTGATGAGTGGTATTGTAACAGTGCTCCTCGAGATGCAACCACTTTATCCATGTCCGTTGTTTCCCTGACACATAGTTCCTCAGGTACCCCTCAATACATTTGTTTACTATCTTAGTCTTTCCATTTGTCTAGGGGTGGTAGCTAGTACTAGGTCAACTCTGTCCCAGATAACATGAACAACTCCTGTCAAAACACATTGAGAAACCTACTATCTCGGTCACTAACTATGTTCCTCGGAAGACCATGGAGTTTGAACACCTCCCTAAAGAATAGATCTGCTACCTGAGATGTGTTGTACTCTAAAGGAATAACAAAGAAGTGTGCATATTTAGTCAATATGTCCACTACCATGTAGATACAATCCCTACCCTGTACCTTTGGAAATCCTGTGATGAAGTCCATGGAAATGTTATCCCACTTCTACTCCGGAATCAACAATGGTTGAAGTAGTCCCGCATGATGTGTAAACTCCAACTTGTTTTGTTGGTAAATCAACACTCCCTCACATGATGAAGTACATCCTCCTTTTCCTTTAGAATGTCTCCCTCACCTGCTTGTAGGTCTTCAATTACCCTTGGTGCCCTGCCATTGTCGCATCATGTACTGCCCTCAAAATCGTATCCTTGAGTTTGGAATTAGGGACAAGATAGATCTTGTCTTTGTAGTAGATGATTTCATACACTACCCTGTACCTTTCATCCTGAATACTTCCCTCCATCATCTCACATGCAAAGGTGTTCTTGAAGTATTCCACCAAAAGAATGGATTTCCAGTCTATCGAAATCTATGTCATGGAGAAAGTTGCAAGTCTTCAGGATAAGGCATCAACAACTATGTTCTTCTTCCCCTTTACATACTCAATGTCAAAATCATATGCTTGCACCTTACTCACCCATTTCTATTGCCTTTCGTTTAGATCTCGCTACTCCAAGAAATATCTCAATTTGTTGTGGTCTGTTCTAACCATAAAGTGTCCTCCTACCATGTATTGTCTAAAATTGGTAAATGCATGCATGATGACCAACATCTCATTATCATAGATTGGATAAATATTCTCTAGATATCTTATCTTTTTTCTCTCAAAAGTTATCAGGTGTCGGTTTTACATCAGTATTGCACCTATCCCCTCATTTGATGTGTCACACTCCAAGACAAAAGGCTGTGTGAAATCTAGAAGTGCTAATACTGGGCAAGTGCTCATCACCCTCTTCATTATGTCGAATGCTACATGTTATTCCTCTAACCATCATAATTCCCCCTTCTTGGTGAGGTATGTCAATGGCGCAGTCAATTATGAAAATCCTTTCACAAAGCGCCTATAATAACTGCATATTCTGAAGAATCCTCGCAGATCTGTGAGTGATCTGGGGGTGGGCAAATCTAAGATTGTTTGTATCTTCTCCCAATGTACCTTTAATCCCTCAACACCAATCACGTGCCATGGATAAACATAGTTACCAAATTAACGAGAACTCTACAGAGTTCTCGTTTTTTGGGGGGTCACATTTTTTACCTCGTTTTGAAAATTTGTGCTACCGGTAGCACCCTTTTTTTGTAGTGGTTAAAATTCAGACCCATTCAGACCTGTTGCATTGACAACTNCAAATTAACGAGAACTCTACAGAGTTCTCGTTTTTTGGGGGGTCACATTTTTTACCTCGTTTTGAAAATTTGTGCTACCGGTAGCACCCTTTTTTTGTAGTGGTTAAAATTCAGACCCATTCAGACCTGTTGCATTGACAACTGATGTTATTGTGGACAAAGACTTTAAAATTGGCCCTTGAATCAAAAAGTGATGCTACCAATAGCACCAAGTTTTTTTTTGGAGTTAAAATTATAACTTAATTGAAATTGTGGCCTCGACAACAACTACCATTGTCGATAAAAAACTCAAAATCAACTCTTAAATCATTGATCATTTTTTTTTTAATTTTCTAAAATTTACATTAAAAAAATAAAGAAATTTAAAAATAAAATAAAATCTGACAATTATTTTTTTTAAAGTTAAACAAAAAATGACCATTCTTTTAAGAAAATTTGTACCTGGAATTTTTTTTTTTAAAAGAAAAATAAAGAACTAAAAAACCATGAAAAACAAAACAATTATAAATTTTTATTTTTTAAGTTATATATATATATATATATATATAAGGAAGACAACCAATTCTTTTGCATATAGCATGGTTACCAAATTAACAAAAACTTAGAGGGTTTGAGTTTTGTTGCAGGTTTTAGGGATTAACGACGAGCATAATGGTAGTCAAAGGAGGAGGGAGCGGGACTCCCTCCTAAAAACAAGTCATGGTGGAAAGAGGGAAAGGCCCATGCAGAGTAGGCTTTAAGACCCCACTGTCAGGTACCTCATGATCGGTGTCAGAACAACTGAGTGATGATAAACACGAAAAATGAGACAAAACAGGAGAGAAGAACAAAGAATCCCGAGGCAAGACGTCCGAGCCCTTAAACCCAACTGGGGGGGAGGTATCAATCCATGCAAACCAAACATGACATTGATCCCAAAAGTGATTCTATAAGACCCACATACACAAGAATATAGAGACCATATGAAGATGCATGCCCCGATCTTCAAATTTATGGCCCACCGAAAAAATCATGCGTAGCTAGATCAAACAACAATGAAAACAAAACAGAGAGGTGGATCTACACCTAGGATCAAAAGGATTTTTTACAGCGGTATTCATGAATCTAGAAGACAGGGACAAGGTGTTCAAAGGATGACCTTATTGCCATGCCTCAGTTGGACTATATATGAGACCCTGGAAGGAGAATTTCTCCTCGAAGAAGCAGACCTTTAAATGCGTTCCAGTTTGGCTCAGGATTTAGTCCCTACCACTGGACTATTGGGTCCCGTCTACCCTTGAAGCAATAGGAAATAAAATAGGAAAATTTGTCAAGGCATTGAATGTGACTTTAAAAGGGAAGTACACCTCATTCGCAAGAATTTGTATAGAGATGGATGTTTCAGGGGCACTACCAGAAGCAATATGACTGGAATTCAGGGATGAGGAATGGATCCAAAGCATAGATTATGAACAGATTCCTTTTAGATGCAGAAGATGTCATGAACATGCTCACCTACTCAGGGAATGCCTGTTAATTAAAAATACAGAACAAGAAAATACAAAACAAAACCAGGATGAGGAAGTTTTTGTTCGGCCAAATTATAAAGGCAAAGGAAACTGAAGATAAAGAAAACCCCCCGCAAATAGTAACCCAGAAACAAAAAATAGATTCGAAGGTCTGGGGAACCAAACCAAGGTCAGAGATATGGGGCAAGACATGCAAAGGGAAAGAGAGCCCGAAGAGAAGGAGACCAATAAAACAATGGAGCAACAAAACCTTCAGGAAACCTTTGGCAATGACAAAGTTTCAACTGGCAAAGGAAATCGAGACCTAAATACCCCAATGCATGGGGGGATGGAGACTCCGAAATGACATTGAGTGAGGTTGGAACCGAGGATCCCGATCTCAGAGACATCATATAAAGGGAAGGGATAGACCTCCAGAATATATTAGAGCAGTGGAAAATACAAGGGATGGATAACATACTGTCAGAACAACTAGATCACATTCAATACCTCTTCCTAATGAAGGAGGAAGAAAAAGTAAGAGGAATCAAATGAATGCATCGAGAAATAGGGACCCTTGGTATCAAGGCAGGAGAGAGTCAACAAAAACACTCTCCAAAGAAAGCAAAGAGGAAGAAGGGGAGGAAATCCAAAAGCGTGGCCTTGCAGGAACTAGGAGCACTTCTGATTAACTCGGGTAAGATCAAAAAGTTGTTCCCTACCCCCCCAAAAAATGTTTAAAATGAAGGTTATCACTTGGAATATAAGAGGCCTGAACAACCCTAGGAAACAAAGAATTCTAAAAAATAACCTTAAAGTGGAAAAACCAGATATACGTTTTATTCAAGAAACCAAATGTACATCAGAAAATATGGCACAAATAAGTAAGAAAAATTGGAATATCTATAATGTTTTGGATATTGATAGTCAAAATGTTGTTGGAGGCATCCTCACCTTTTGGAACCCACAAAAGGTGGAACTGATCTAGGTAGAAGCTACCAAGCATTATCTGGCAGTAATCATGCAAGTTATAGGGAATCCAGAGAAGTTTATTTGCACTAATGTTTATGTCCCTCAACTAATGGAAGATAATAAAAAAAATGATTTTAGACCTAGAAAACCTAAGGGATCGAAATAGGAACCCTCACTGGATTTTAGCAGGTGATTTCAATATAATAGCCACTTTGGCTGAGAAGAAAGGAGGTATTAGAAGACTGGACAGATATGCAGAGGTTTTCTTAGCCTTCATAGAAAAAACCAAGCTAGTTGATATCAAAACTAGTAATGGTCAGTTCACCTGGAACAACAAAAGAACCCTACACCAACAAATAGCTTTGAGATTAGATGGGTTCTTAATCTTGGAATCAATAGTCATGCAAGGTATAATCATGGAAGGCAACATTATTCCTTGGGGGGGCATGGACCACTGGTCAATTCTATTGGAGGAAAACTTTTAGGTAACCCCAAAAAAAGACCGTTATGGTTCGAGAGTTTCTGGATCGAGCACCCAACCTTCAAGGATAACATCAAGATTTGGTGGAAAGTGAGCATCCAAGAATAGGGAAAGAAATGTTTAAACTTCAAAGAAGGATAAAACACATAAAGGAAAAACTCAAGCAGTGGAATAAAGAAGTCTTCGGGAATATTGACCAGGCTAAAAAATATCTAGAAGATAAAATTGGCCAGCTCCAGGAACAGTGTATCCAAGAAGGCTATAATGAGGAGAGGAAAAAAGAGGAGAACCAATTGAGTCATGAGTGGGAGACTAGATGTAAACAAGAGGATATCTTGTGGATACAGAAGTCCAGATTGCAGTGGTTAAAGGAAGGAGAGAAAAATACAAAGTTCTTCCACAGGTCGACAATAGCGAGAAGAACTCATAATAAAATCATGAAGATCCGTGACCAGGAAGGGATAGAGAGAGAATCCCACCAGGACATTGAAAATACTCTAGTTAATCATTTTTCAGAATATAGCTAGAGAACCCAACCTGGACAAAACTGAACCAATCCATAGAATCTTAAGGCATATACCCAAAGTGGTTATAGTGGATCATAACTTGAATATAAATAAACCTATTTCTCCTGAAGAAGTCGACCAAGTGATCCAGGAGATGCCAAATGGAAAGGCCCCAGGCCCAGATGGTTTTATTGTGGACTTCTTCAAAGCTTGTTTGGATGTGGTTAAATACAATATTTATGGCATAGTGGAAGACTCAATATGCTCGGCCTCAATCCTGAAAGCCCCGAACTCCATTCTGATCACCTTGATACCCAAAGAAAATGAGGCGAGGACTCCGGATAGGTTCTGACCGATCGCCCTTTGCAATGTGGTGTATGAGATTATATCGAAAGTTATCGATAATAGAATGAAGCCTCCCCATTTTTATTTCAAAGGAATAGTTAGGCTTTGTGGAGGGAAGGAAAATAATGGATAACATCATTCTAGCCCACGAAATAATTCATACTCTGAAAAGTAGGAAAAAATATGGAATGATAATTCAACTCAATTTTTCCAAAGCATATGACAAACTACGATGGAACTATATGGAAAATGCAATGGAATCCTTTGGCTTTGACAAGTAGTGGATCAAGTGGGTAATGACCGTGGTGTCCACGACTAGTTTCTCATTATTGGTTAACGGAGGCCTAACAAAACCCTTTTACCCTTCCAGGGGCCTCAAACAAGGAGATCTATTGTCACCCTTCATGTTTATCATTATGATGGAAGGGTTAAGCAGAACCATAAAATCTACAATGGAAGAAGGAACTATAAAAGGTCTTAGGCTATATGAAGAGTGCCCTACAACAGCACATCAACAATTTTTGGATGAAACAATGCTGCACGGAATTCCCACTGTCAAGGAAGCTAGAACCTACAAGAATATCCTATTTGATTTCAGAGAAGCCTCAGGGAAAGAAATAAACCACTCAAAATATATGATTTACTTATTCAAAACCAATATTGGTGTTCAAAGGAATCTCTCCAACATCATGGGGTTTGAGAGGAAAATCCTGCCCACTAAATATCTGGGTGTTACCCTAGAGAACAAGGAAAGTAAATACACTGCTTGGGAAGGGATCCTCACCAAGATTCAAGAGAGAGTAAAAAGATGGACCTACAGAACCCTATATTTAGCTGGTCATTTAATTCTAACAAAGGAAATCTTACAAGCGATCCCAACATACTTAATGTCGGTCTTACCCGCCCCAAAAGGTATTTTATAGAAAATCAGAACAATCCAAAGAAAATTCTTATGGAGAGGCTTAGAGGATAAAAAGAAATGGGCTCTAGTGGCTTGGGAAAAACTGTGTTGACCAAAGAGAAAAGGGGGTCTTGGTCTACAAGACCCACAAGTAATAAATGAATCTTACGGAGAAAAATTGTGGTGGAGATGGGTTAAAGACAACTTGACATCGTGGGCTAGCCTATGGAAAGGAAAATATGCTCCGGGTATCAACCCTTAGGAGCTAATCAGGTTCACATGCACAAGAGAAGGATCAACCATCTGGACCTTATCTTGGAGGAATAAAAAGTGGATCCAGGATCACTGTTTTTGGGAAATTAAGAATGGACAAACAACAAGATTTTGGGAAGATGCATGGAAGCAAGAACCTAGGATGGAAAACCAAGACAAAGAAAGGATAAAACAAGAGATGCTTGGGCAAGGTAAAATAAGATTTTGTCAATACTGAAAGCAAAGGGAGGAGATATCAAAATGGTGAATATGGGACAATTTCCAAACTAAAGACAACACTTGGGACATGCAACTGGTCAAAGAGATAAAGGAGGAGGTGGGAAAAAGGAAAATTTGGTTCTTGGAGGAGGAAGACCAACTGAGATGGGGGAGGACAGATGGAGGAAAATTCTCTTTGAACGAAGCTAGATACTATATAGTGGACCAAGCCCAGAGAGACATGGAGCCTCATTGGGAACGACTTTGGAGTTACCCTCAATGGACAAAGATTAAAATTTTTAAATGGCTGGTTCTACACAAGAAAAAAATTGACCTAGGAAAACCTTGTAAAAAGAGCATTTCATGGACCCTCAAGATGTCACCTCTGCGAAGGCTAGGAGTAAACAACAGACCACCTTCTGGATGAGTGCACCTACGCAACCGAGATATGGGACTAGGTAGCAATGGGATTTTTCCAAACAGACAGGGTAAAGGGAGATATTAGAGCTACTCTAAAGAACTGGAAGACACTCTACAGTGAAAATGAAGTGGTTAACCTATGTTGGGGGTTAACACNTCTGTGTGAGTTACCATAGAATTGATATTAGAGTATTTATAAGAAAGAAAAGAAAAATATATTAAAACTTCATGGGTAAAGGAGTGTAAAGGAGGCCAAATATAAAGAATAAATTCCCTATCTTCAACTAAGTCAACTTCCACAATGAAAAACCATAAAAGAAATTTGCCTATCAAATTTCATCCTTGTGGACTACTATAAAATTGATATTAAAGTATCTAAAAAAAGATTAATTTAAAATTTCATGATAAACCAATGTAAATGACAAATATAATGAATACATTCCCTATATCTAACAAACTCAACCTCCATAATGAAAAACCTTAACCCTATGTTTAACAAACCAAGAATGCATAATGAAAAACCCTAACTCTACTCTCAATAAAGTCACACTCCATAATGAAAACCCTATAAGCACATGGATAAATGTAACTTTCCTTTATATGGATTTTCAAACTTAAAAGACCCATTAATACAAGTTTATGAACAACGCCAAAAACCATTTAAAGTCATTTAAAGCCATTAAAATTCTTATTTAACCAATACAAAAACTTGTAACTTATGAGCCTAAAATTCTTCTTTGAATGACTACAAAAACTTGTCACGTATAAATTGATAAAAATCTTTCTAAGACATCACAAAATAAATGTAATTAAAAAAAATAAACATATGAGTTGATAGAAATTACTTCAATCCCCAAAATAAATATATCTATGTTATTTCAAGACATCACAAAATAAATGTATCTCATTCTATGACAAAACAAATATATTCCATTTTTTTTTCACACGTTTATACAACATATAACAACTATTAGCACCTTTCTCACAATGAAGTATCTAACTTAACATGAAACTTGAACATAAGTAGCACACACCAAGTTTTTATCCCTCCAAGAAGAAACTCCACTTAAGATCAAGCCAACTCTAAAAGGAAGGTTGGGGATGCCATTGAGTGATGCAAGGAAGCTGTCGACAAACAAAAACATTACAAGGCTACTATAAAGGAAGGTTGGGGATACGATTGAGTGATGACTACTATAAAAGAAAGTTGAAAATATCATTGAGTGATGCAAGGAGGCTCCCCATAAACAAGAACATTACAAGACTACTATCCAAAAGAAGGTTGGGGATATCATTGAGTGATGCAAGGAGGCTCCCCGTAAACAAGAACATTACAAGACTACTATCTAAACTAGGGCATTTTATCAAATGATCCAATCTTTCAAATTAGGGAATTTTATCAAATGATCAAATCTCTCAAACTATGGCATTTTATCAAATGATTCAATCTCTCATTTTGGTTCCCAATAAACAAAGAAAATTACAAAGCTACTTACTTTGATCCAATCTCATAGAGACATTACAAAGATCCAATCTTTCATTTTGGCTCTCCATAAAGAAGGACATTGTTACTATCCAAATTAAGGCTTTCATTTTAGCTCTCCATAAAGAAGAACATTGTTACTACCCAAATTAACGCTTTCATTTTGACTCTCCATAAAGAAGGGCATTGTTACTACCCAAATTGAGGCATTTTCCCACACAATTTGCAGAAGGGCCATTTGATCAAATGATCCAATCTCCCAATGAGATATTAGTTAAAGATCGAATAAAACTCATCACATATAAGTCTAACAACATATGGTACAACAAAATTATCATATGCTCGTTGAATTTCTATCTATTTTTTATTTGAGAAGATATCTAATTTTTATTTGAGAAGAGTAATTTAATTGTACAACTTTGATAGTGAATGTGTTAAGGAATTTGATAAATTGAACCACTAAAATTAGAGTTGTTGATCCATGTGGATATTGGTGGCCACCCACTTGTTCCAACTGGCTCCTATTGTCATTTTTTAGTGCAACACGTTCTTTTGTACTTCTTTGTAATTGTGGGTTCTACACTTTCGAGGCTGTCTAAAGCCCTACACATCTTCCAGGTGGATACTGGTGGCCTCCCACCTAATCCAACTGGCTTATTTTGTATTTTTTCATGTCAGCACATCTTGTTGTACTTCCAGGGCCGTTTTGGGGCCCTAAAAAGTGTTTTTTTTTGCTCGCCACAGTCAAATTGTAGATGAAGTCAGAGTTTGATGGCATAATGCATATTTCTTGAAACTGCCTTTCCAACGGGCTATCATAAGCCTAAAACGAAGATCGTATGCAAAAGTTACGACCCTACGAAATTAATGTACTAACTTACCCAATCAGGGCCCACATGATTTTTGGTGTTTCATCTTTTAGGGTTAGGTTTTTGGATGTCTAGGGTTTTGGCATTTATATTTATCATAAATGGCCTTTGGAGCCACATTGTAATGATCTTATGGAGAATGAGTGTAGCCATCACATCTCTTCTCAGAGATAAAGTTGCCACCATTCTAGCGAGTCTTGCACTCTGTATTTTTACAGTCTCTTTACAATTCTTTCATTAACATAAATCAATTGTTGTTGCATTTCTTTGTTTCTGGCAATTTTCATGAGTACTTCATTATAATTACTCTTCTTTCATTTCATTCCAAAAATAATTCGGATCAGTGGTATTAGCGCAGGCTTCTCTTGATCATTTTTTTTCGTGCATGTCCCCGACGAGGCCCAAGTATAGCCAGTTGTGTCTCGATATTGTCTCTCTTGAGGAAAATCACTCACACACACCCAAGAAACACTCCATGGCGGAAAAAAAGAAAAAATGGCAGAGCAGAATATTCTATTAACTTGTTTCTTGAGAAATCTCTCGTGCAACAGAGGGATGACATAATGGAGAATTTTGCACACATCCTTCAACGTTTGTCGATAGCAACATACACATCTTCATCAAGCGACCATTTTGAAGGAACCTCTCCCTTCAAGGTACAAGTTAATTTTGATATTCCCATATTTGAAGGTTAGATAGATGCAGATGCCCTAGAAAAATGGTTAAATCTATTAGAAGGTTATTTCTCTATTCAATTTTTTTCCGACAGGAAAAAGATCACCTTGGCACTCCTTAAGGATCTCCCCCATGTCAAACATTGGTGGGAAACTTACTGGGATCAAAGTTCCACAGAGGAATCTGGAATATATGGGGTTGAGCCCACTTGGGAGTTTTTGTGGATTTGGTTAAAGAAAAATACTACCATGTTCATAACTATGAAGACTAGTACATGAGATGGACCACATTGTGGCAAGAGAAGAGCCAAATAGTGTCGGAGTTCATAAATACTTTCCATACCTTGCGCACCAAGCTGGGTATCAAAGACTTCGAGCGACATCTGGTTCTGAAATACCATGGGGCTCTACATATGTACATCCAAACCAAAATGTATTTCCTAAACATCTCATCATTGGGAGTTGCCTATCGATATGCTGTCAAAATCGAGAAAAAATTTAGGCACCAGAACAAATGGGAATTCAGGTCTGCAAATCTGCAATGACCAAAGCACAATAAAGACGACCCTAACCAACAGTCTCTAGACAAACAATCTAAGACACATGACAAGAAGGGTAAGGTAAAGATGAAGAATGACACTAGGAAGTGGTGTGACTTCCACAAAATCCCCTGGCACAACACCGATGAATGTCACTCGAAACAGTGATTGGTGGCTGAGGTCAAAGACACAGAGACGAACCCTGATTCAGAATCCGATCTAGAAAATATTGAAATTAGGCAGATCATCGATGCAGACCTCAATGCTACTGTCGTGATCACAACAATTCATCTAGAAGAACTAGTAGATCCTGAAGAGGGGGAGTGCCTCTTCCATTCACAGATGTGGGTGAAGGGGACCCCATTGCATTTTATTGTTGATAACGATAGCCATAATAAACTCATCTCAGATAAGGTCATCAAACAGTTGGGGTTGTTGACAACACCACATCTGCAACCATACAACATTGGGTGGCTTCACCAGGGACGAGATCTTCATGTCAGAGAGCAGTGTTGCATGTCCTATGGAATCCATCCCTTCAAGGATGAGGTAGTGTGTGATGTTGCCCCTCTTGATGTCTATGATGTTGTTTTGGGCCAACCATATATGTGGAAACATCATGTTGTCTATTATTCTAGACCTCGTTTACTCTGGGAGGTCAGCTCTATAGGATACCAGAGGTAGTTCCGACTATTGCTCCACCAAAACAATGCGGAAAGGTAATCTCTCATACTGCAAAATTCATCCTCTTTAATTTGTTCAAAGGATGCACAAAAGACCAATACAACCACTGCAACCTCAACACCTTCTATCCAACAAAAACATATTGTCAAAGAGAAAGAAGATATTATTTCTTCGCCTACAATGGTGCCTACACAATGCCTCATCAAACCCAGAGACAACAGATTGGTGGAACAAATTCAACCCCTCCAACAACCTGTTTGTGACAATCTTCCACAAGCCAAGAAGCACAACTTCTCCAACAAGGCATGCAACTCACCAAGCTTCATATTCAGAAAATGCTTTCCCCTCTTACCTGGGCACTCAAT
>SNQJ01S0095437.1:16619-44451 GCA_010110895.2 Picea sitchensis | reverse complement strand
TAATGTATATTAATTAATTGATTAATTAATTAATTAACTCATTAAATATTTGGGTAATGAATTAAAGTTTAATAAATTTTAATTTATTAAAAGAAAACATAACGTAATGCAGGAGGGAACCATTAAGGAGAAGGGGATAAGGTAGTTGGCGTTAAATGGAGGGATAAGGTGGATGACATTGAATGAAGGGAGGAGGCGGTGAATGGGAAGGAGAACATGAGGGGGCATAGGCATTCGATAGGGGGGACTTTGATTTTGGGGGAAGGAAGCATTATTTTGATATTAAGGGACTGTATTTTTCTGGTTTTGAGTTTGGTGGACTGTTACAGGGCAGCATCGGTTTCTAGGATTTTTGGGCTCAGGGGCTAGGAATCCTAGAGCTAGGGAGCCAGAGAGGTTATGTTCCTAGCTGGCTAGGCGATTAGACGATTTTGGGCAATGCATCAAGCAGATTTGGGGACAACAGTAGCATCAGTTAGAGGTATGTATTTTCATTATTCTGTTGTGTTATGAAATTTATTATAATTTGCTCGTAAATATTAATATGATGATTATCTAGTGGATTATTTTGATGTATAAGAAACGATTTAAGGTTAAGTTAACATGTCTCTTTTTTAATTTTTGATTTATAAGGCTCTGTTGGAAGAGACCTTACAGATGCCTTCCCAGCTATATTTCCTCTATGCAAAAGAGTCCCTTCACAAGTGCATTGTCACTCGACCCCCTCTCCTTCTAGCACTAGTTTCTTTCCATCCATTATCAATCCTACGACCCTCTTATGCTCTAGTTTGGGCTTTGGGTCTTCTATGCTCCAGTTCATAACTCTTCCACGAGTTCCCTAATATTTCTATTGCATGTGCTCATGCATTCCTTTCATCAATTCTCTTCCTCAGAGACCGAATTCCTCCTATGGTTCTCTCATGTAACCAGAACAACTTAATCTTTCAGTTCTTCTTCTATACTAGAGAGCCTCACGCGCTCTATTCTTTTTTATTCCTCCTCCATCCATTCGTCCCTCTTCTTTCTCTGGTGTTTTTCTTCTCTTGCACACCCTTCCCCTAGGAAGGTTCTAGACCTTTCCTATTCCTTTTGTCAGAAGGAACTCGGGTCAATGTGGGTCTGCAGGAAGCTACACTCTGTGGTACTTCGGGCTGGTAGTTTTCTATCTCCTCATCCAGACCCTCCATTCTTCCATTCATTGGGGTAGTTGATTGTTCAACAACCAATCATTTTCTCATTAAAGTATTTTTCCTTGGGATCATGACGAGGCTTATTATTTTAGCAAAGATAGCTTGGGACATTTTGACATAATGAATCCTCTCTATAGTTTCCTCACTATTTCCTCTAGTGATATCATGGCCAATACTTCAAGGCTTCACCCCCATAGTCATTTATTGGAAATATAAACAATAATAAATTTACATTGTTCACATTCCATAGCATGGTAATCATAAGTAATGATTAATTACAAGCTGGGGGAAACAGGGGTATTGCAATCCCCTCCCCCTTCAAAGAAACACCATCTTCGATGTTCTTTCTTAGTAATTCATGTCATTTATTTATCATTCAGTTGCTTCAGAAATATTGATCCTATTTGCTGGTCAGGTCCTTTCCAGACCCTTGGCCTTCATCACCTACCTTCAATAATTTTTGACAACAATCATATTAATCACAATTTCATGCGAAAACATCTTACTGTTGTGCAAAATTCAAGAAGAAAAATTTCATAATCCAGCACAATACTTATCTATGCAGTTCATGGATCTGTATCCATATGGTTGTCTTTTTATCTTAGATCACTATTTTTCCTTGACATACCCATTGTGTGCATGATCCCAATCAATAGTTTATAAGAATTATCAAATTCTTCTCTTCCTTGCGATCACTCGCCCTCTAGGCCCAGGCTCAAGCATCCCCTTCTCTTATATACATTCCCTTAGGAAATCCATCTTGGCTTGCCAAGGATTTCTCGCACAAGAAGAGTTTTAAAGACTTCATTGAGAATTACAGTTGAGGTGTTCCTCAGACTTGATCTGTTGAGGTGTCCCTTCGGCTTGTGTTGCCACAAAACAACATATTCTATGGAGATCATGGCTTACCATAGGGTTCTCATGTCTCAACAACAATGTTTTTCATGTTTTCCATCTTTGAAAACCCTCATCTTTCCTACCTAGACATATCTTTTTCGTCTCACTTGTATCAAAGGTATATAGAAATTATGAGATGTTATCATCAATTTCAAATTCAGAATTTTCTTGCAAAAATGTCACCCACAGATTTCCAAATTCCACACTTTATTTTCAGATTTGTTCCGCACAGAAACCAGATTCACAAGTATGGGACTTTCCCTCCCATAGAAGTTTGGCTTAGAAGGAAATTGGTATTCCTTATGGGATTACAACACTGCCATATCTAAGACCCTTTTCTTCTTGCAATTCTCAGCCAAACAAATTGTTAGTTTTCATGCACATTATATTTTCATTGCACACTTGTAGTGGCTCACAAACAATTTTAGAACTATGCCTACTAACAATCAAATTCATTTGATAAAAAAGGAAATACCATTCCTTGCAATTTGGCTTAGCGGGAAATTGGTCTTCCTTATGGGATTACAACATTGCCATAAAGACCCTTTTCATGCACATTATATTTTCAAAACTACGCATGCTAACAATCCAAGTAATTTTCATCTATTCAAGGGTACAAAGAAAAAGGAAATATTCTTATTTATGTATGCATACTTTCAATATACCAAATTTCCAATCGTAAATTCAAATATTAAATGACTTTAATCCATGTGTCAATATTCATGGCCAAATTCATACCCAATGTTCCCTTACATTGGGTTCAAGTTTTCCACACTTATGGAAAGAAATTTTTCATGGTGTGTCGGAGCTCAACTAACCTCTTCACCATAAGGTTTAAATCATTATCATTCACTCTTACAGCAGGACTATGCCTCCTGCTATAGGATGATCACGATCCTAAATCGACACATATGAAGATAAAAGTTTCTCTTGAATGCACCCAAGCATTCTTCCTTCATTAGTAACCAGGGTTCCAACACTCATGGCCACCCAAATTCGATTTTATGTAACAATTCTACAATTCAAGTAGAGTATTGGAAGGTCCTCCTTCCTTAATGGGAAATCCATTGTATTCCCTCTTATGAAAACATGTATTTCCTCAATGCATCCCATGCGATGTGTTAACTATGAGCACCTTTATTCCAAATCTCCCTATATTGGTCATGGTACCCATGGTACTCCTTACTCATGAATTTTCTTGCAAGGATTATAACTCATCCTTGACTGACATATAATCCCTCTCTCTATTATTTAGACTCTTATTTCCTGAATCTTACCCTGCTTGGGTAGCAATGGCATACAAGAGCCACTCAAAATTATTTTCATATCATTAAGATAATGAAATCTTTTCAGAATGAATGCTTACCAAATCCCTTCATACCTTATGCCAAACAAGCATGAACATTTTTATACATGTTCTGGTTGTTAGCACCCTTTTTTTAATTTTTACCTCATTGATAGTGCTCCATGGGGCTCCCAAAGTCCCTTCAAAAATATTTGAACAACAACCTTTTCATAGTCATATTTTTTCTTGAGGTTGTCCATCATTGGAAAATGTCTTTCTCAATAGCTCCAATTTCTTTCTACACATGACATACATCACAAATATATTAGTCATCATGTAAAATAAAAATGCACATATCATAGCATTCAAATCAATAAAATATTTTTGGATATGTCCTAGCATATCTTTATGCACTTCATCACATTATCCTTAATGTTTTTCATGAGTGCAACACAAAAAATTATCAATTGTTTCTACAGGCATACAACCATCATCGCTATGGTGCCAAAACGTTTACTTTCATCATCACACCACTTTCTCATCCTAGAGAAAACATAATATACAGAAAGAAAGGAGTTAAGGGCTCTTCCCTTTTTCAAAATCCTATTACATAGCCTGAGACTTCTAGTCCAGCTGAGTTATTCCAAGGCTTCACTGCCTTTACTTAACATGGATCATCCAAGCCTATTCATTTAAACATACTCATTGGTTTATTTTCCTTTTACCAGATGTACTTGTTTTCACAACTATTCTTTTAAGGACTACAACTCTATTAATCAATTTAGAGTTTTTAAAATGAGAAAAGTATCCCCCCTTTTCCTTTTCTTTTCTTCTACAATTTACTCCTTGCTATGATCTTCCTGCTCTTTTCCTTGAGCAGCCTTGGTTAGGCTCACCCTAACCTTTTGGATACACCAACATGCTCCAATAGAAAACATTTTTTTTGTTCATAATGAATCATGAACCTCTACATTCTGCACATTACCATTCATTTATCATAATGGTCAACATTCATTTGTTATTCTTCCATTCATGCATTATGTTTTAAAATGGTTTATAATGGTTTCATAATATACATATCTCTTCATCTTTATTTTTCAATTCTTCCCTTGAATAATACTTTTCTCACTTTTCTTTGCTACTCTTTCTTGCTTTAGGTTCTTAACGTCCTTAATGAGTGATTCATTAAGGGATTGCATCTTGACAAACTCATACTCACCTTCTTAAAGAAATGGCATCACTTTGTATGCAATGATCCAAACTCTGTCACAGATGTGGTTTTCTGTTTATCCTCCAATTTCTACTTTATTGTACCCTAAAAAATCATACATGAATGAGTAGCATTCATGACTTGATACCTCATTAATTATTTCATCTATAAAAATGATTGGAAATGGATCAATGAGTGTTACTTTGTTTAACAAATTGACATATATTCTCAACTTATTAGGGTCATTCTTCTTAGGCCAAGCAACCATGGGACTATCCCACTCTGACTTATTTATTAGAAATATGATGCCAATTACCAACATGTTTTAAATATCCTTTTGTATAATTTATTTATACTTGTGTGTCAATCTGTAGGGTCTCTTCTTAACATATTTGGAATTATGTATCAATCCAATCTTCATCTCCCCCATATCTTCAACTAGACCCTTCAAATGATTGTAATTATGGGAAAATACATCTTAGTATTCCTCCATTTTCTACTTTTCCTACCAATAGTATCTAATTTTAGCCATTTTTGGTCTATCATCATTCAAAATATTGACTTATTTAATTTTAAGTTTAGCACCCACCCACTTTGGTTCCTTTGATTTTCCTAACTTTCTTTCTCCTTCGTTAAATTCATTGTATGTAGGTGGATAGTCAATTTTCTCCCCCTCTTGTTTTTATATGTCATCTTATTTAGTGATTTTTAATATAGACTTTACTTCTTTTAGTACCTCTAGATGATATTTTCTCCATATGAATCTCTTCCCTAGAAAAAAATCATTTTCTATTTCATCTATATGTAAATGTGTTGAACCTGCACAAAATAGATCTAGATAGCAAATTCCATATACAGTTTTCAAAGAAAATATGAGAAAATAGAAACAGGAAAGAAGTAATGGAAGAATTCTCAGTAACCAAATGAATGAATGATAATTTACACATGATATACTTGGTATAACTCATCTAATATGCACTGGAGGAGAATCCAATGTGCCATAGTGGTGGTCTAGAGTGATTTGGATGCACACCAATAGTTACGGGAGTAAACTGCCACCGAGTTTAGTCTCTCAAGAAGTTACGGGAGTGAACTTCCACCTAGTCTGAGTTAACTAGTCTCTTAGTATTCAATTAATTGACTAAAACAGAGTGAAGTGAGGAGGAGATCAGGGAATCATGAGTAATGTGCTAGTCTAGTGATAATCCCAAGGATAATGTGCATTATCTAGTGATGATCCCAACGTTCCATGGTGATGATCCCAATGTGGCATCTAGACTCCACTCAATTGATCATACTGAAGTGTGAAATGAAGAGAATATTCTCCTAGAGGAATATTCTACCTAAACTATGAAAGACTTAATAATGAATAACAAACATAGGGAAAACCTTAGGAAAAAGAAATTATAGGTGTGTGTGAAGTATCTCCAACACTCTACATGTTATATAAACTTTTTGTTGTTGTTCTTTCCATGTTATTTGGTTACAATTCAATGTCGACCTTTGACTTTCCCTTGTCTTTTGTATTCATGGTGGTCAATTTTACTATGAATTATCATATTTCTCACACTGCTTCCTCTAACTCTTCCTCTGCTATCACAAAGGAGAAGTCTTTTATAAATTTTTATCTTAGAATCTTCCAATTCCATGTATCTCCTCTAGCTTCTAAATATTCCAAGGTGTTTAGGAACATATGAGGACAAATTAGTTCATTGTGGTAACTAATCCTCCTCCATTCCTTTTCACAATCCAAAAATATGTTTTTCTAAGTCAAAGTCAAGTTTAAACTTCATTATTTGCACTACCACTATTATTTTCTACCATTCAAATATTTTAACATAATATGTCATAGTAGTAGTCCGTATGGATTTGAGGGGCATGCATACCCAACCAATGAACAACATATACTATAAAAGATTGCACCAAAATTTGAATTTGACACTGCTCTCCAATAATTTTGTATACATTATCAACATGTATAGTGGATAATTATCATCCTTTGAACCTTAGTGGGGGGAATGTAGTTGACTCCGAGTCTATGGATGTTAGGATAAGATACTTCTTGATTTTATTTTCATAGATAATTGGTATTTATTTTATTGAGAAGCAATATTTTAACCTATTCCTAGGTATGGATTGAATATTCCAATAGTCTCATGCTATTGAATCATATTTCTCCATATGCCACTCATATAATTCAATATTAGAGTTTTGGCCCACAAAAAAGGATGATCATAAATGTACTTCACCTTTAGCATTTGATTCAATATTTTCTCCTCTTCCTTGTATTACTTGGTAAATCTTTCTTATGTCACCTTCCCTATACCAAATTTATAACCAAGGCTTGATTTATTTGGGGTCTATAGCTATTATTATCCTTCTTCCATTTCCCTTCAATTTCATTCTATCTTTCTCCAAAGATATTGTTTCTTTCATTTTTCTACCCCACCATATTCTGAATAATCTCGCATATGTTGTAGCACCCATTATGTTCATTTTTTTACCCTTCAAAAAACCAATGGGTTTGACAAATGTTTTTTCTACCACTTTTAGAAATTTCGTTGACCTAACCAAGTTAGGTCTCCCAATTTTAATCCATGTCTCTTTTGTCACTTGAGATATGAAGTCAACACTTGGGCGACAAAAAATACTTCAATATCAAAGTTTACTTAAGGGTCATAATGGTAAACCAACCTCTTTTCTTGGTTTATTTGGCACATTTTTAAATATATTTGTCTGCATATTTATAGTTCTTCAACATGTTCATTAATCACACCAATGATGCTACTAAATCTTCTTCATCCATGAGGTCTTTAAATTGTTCCAACGTAGCATTTTTTTATTTTTAATGTCATTTTGGAATTAGATATTATAACTGTTCTTCCTCATCCATGATTTTGAACATGCCCATGGCTTCATTGATAATTTATTTTTACCTTTCTAGGTTTGGGTACATGCCTTTATCTTTTTTCCTAAGCTTAATTTGATGGGTTCTCTGTAGTAGTGCATCTTCCCCCGTTGTTGCTCCCAGACTTGTGATGACATTCATATTCTTGGATTTTAATGCTTCAATCTTTGGTACACACTATAGGTGATTGGAATTCCTTATGTTCATTATATTTTCTAACATTATTGGCCAATCTTATAAGGAATGGTCTCCCACTCCACACTTAATACAAAATTTCAAATTGGTTGTGTTAGCACTCCGTAAATTTGTTCGACTGATAAACAGACGAAGAAGGTAACTATTTCAACCAACTTTGAGACCCAAAACTAGCCTTTCGGATCTGGAGAGGGCTCTCGAGAGAAACACGGTCTCAGCGTGGGATATGGATTTAAAGCTATGGCTAGATTTAACACCTTTGGATAATAAGTTCGGTTCTATTGGCACAAAAGAGTAAGACTTTGGGATATGGAGTCGATTTAAAGAAACAATAGAAACAAATGACTCGGTGACTGAGCTTGAGAGGACAAAGGCTAAGCAAGCAAAAATATTCAGTTTAAAAAAGGTTGTGTGTGGCGGATAGAAAACACAGTAGGCAACTCGGAGCACCGCTAAGGATGAATTCCGAGTTAACCTTTAGAGGAAATACATTTTGTCTAAATGGCACGAATAAGGGGCATTGCACAACGAATCCACAGGTTCAAAATTTCGTTCCAATTTAGACATAAAAATATATGAATAAGGGAAACAACAAGTACGTATGCAAAGAAAGAGAAACAATACATCGAATTGTTACAATTAGAATCTTTTCATCAAAGCTATGGGACTTTTGCATTAAGTTTAAATCAAACTCAAAATTACATTCAATAGACGTTGTCTATACTAATTTTTCCAACCAACCCCTTTGACATAAAAATTATCCCCATAAATAGAAAACTAATGTCACCCTTGGCTGTTAGGGTCGAACTACTCTCTCCTAGAATCATGGATCCATTTTCTTTGAAAGAGAGCAATGACTTCAACGGATTTACAAAAAATAGAAAACCTGACTTTGCCAAATCATAATTGTAACCGAAATATTCTTTCCAATCATTGATCATGATTAAAATTTGACCATATGGTTGTGATAAGGCATCATATGCATTTATGGACACTCTGTCACCCATGCACAACGAGTCTTCTATGCAACAGTAACCTACAGCAAAAAACACAATGGATTGTGCAACACACTAGAAACATAGGCATTAAATATAACATCATATCTCACTAATAAAAAAAATATTTTTATAAACTGAGAGAGGATTTTGTATTTAAGCTCGTTATAAAGAAAAACCTCTCTATATTTCTTGAAATTCATCTCCATCTTGTTGTAATACGTGTCGCAAAAACATGTCTCGAACAGGAAAACATGAAAACTGAAACATAGGGCTCAAATATTCCTTCGAATATCCAAAAATATTAAACTTTTTTCAAATATGACAGAGGTTTTTGTTATTTGGTTTGTCCTCAACAAAAACCTCTTGAGGATTTTCAAAATTTCTCTCCAGTTGGTCATAAATTGATCTTGAAGTTGACCACTAAAACAATCATTTGCGTAGTGCGACTTGTAGCCTGTGCGCATGAAAATCCTCTGCGCGAGAAAATACATTGCGCGATGACATCCTATGCACGACAACATCCACTGCGTAATGAAATCCACTGTGTGATGACATCCTCTACACGACAACGTCCTATGCACAACAAAATCCATTGCACAATGACATCCTCTGCGTAACAACATCCTATGCGTGACAATATCCACTGCGCGACGAAATCCACTGCACGATGAAATCCTCTATGCAACAACATCCTATGTGCGACAACCTATTTTACGCGACATCATGCTCTGCGTGAAAAAATATTTTACGTGACAACATCCTTTTCACAACGACATCCTCTATGTAGCGCGCAACAAATGAATGCAACACAATCCTTTGCACAATAAACTTGCACCGTGGGTATGCTTTGAAGTTTGCAATGATACCAATGACATGGAGTGTCATGATTGTTCCTTTCTCTAACCTCATGAAAAGGTGATGATGAACCATAATACCTTTTGACATGATATTCACCCTAACATATGACTCATCTAGGAATTCCTTGATTTTCCCAAGATCATGTCACATCTAATAATCAAGTTATTTAAACATGTGCATGAAACCCATTTTCCCAGGAAAGTGCTCAAATAAGTTATGCTATTCTACAAGCCAGGTTTGGAGGGGGTGCTAGGATGGCCTATTGGGCTAGTGCTCATTGGATGTGGGATGTTTCTAGGTGAAGACAAATCAATGCCATGTAAGTGGATAAGGTGGTAAGGGATGTTTGAGCAATGGGTGCAGTGATGACAGGGGAATGTATGGCTTACCTGTGGGTGCCTTTGAAGAGGGTGAGTTTCACCTTTTCATGGATGCTAATGTTTCCAAGCCCATTCATGCCTTTAATCTTTTTTATCTTATTGTTTTTTCTTTCAAGAGACTAGTTAGGGGACACTGCCCTGGTGTGGTGACCAGTGGTGACAATTTTACGCACAAGCATTTCACGTAAATGAGAAGGTTGGCTCGTGATGAGACCCCCTTTCTCTTGGCTGAATGGTAGTGTCATACCGCTACATGCCCATGGACCTAATAGATTGGCTCGTGATGAGACCCCTTATCCTCCAACTAGGTATTGATTTTATTATTTTATGGGTCCTCTGTTTCTTGTTGATAAGCATTTTATTTCTTTCTCGGGGATCCCTGGGAAAAGCATCTAAAGGTTTCATTATTTTTCCTTTTATCTTTTTCCAGCTACTTTTACCCTCTGGGACTTTGGCCCCTTCTTCCCATAAGGTTAGGTACAACCCTTTTCTATCTTGGAAAACCCAATGCACGGACCAATGTGTGGAATGGATGAGAGGGAAAAAGATGAAAAGTGGTAAGTATGATGGGAACGGACGATGAACTTTCATGAAACCCCTCCCAGTGGCAACTCAAACCCTATGGGAATCAACTTACTAGGGCATCCTGTCATCCCCCTCAGGTGTGGACAAGTGGAAAGGCATAAGGTCTAAGCACACGTTAGAAGTAAAAGAATTAAATGCACATATTCAAATGTTTTGAGAATCAGAGTGACACATACTATGATACCCGAACTCATTACCTCATGGAGAAAGACCCACTGCTGATGAAGAACCAGGCTGATGGTATGGATGTTGTTGTTGCTGACAAGGTGGAAGTGCTAAATAAGAAAAGGATGGGCCCTCCAGGACCAAGCTCAAGTCAATATGGTTCTCGATAATCCATGTCTAGGACCTGTGGGCCTCAAGACATAATCTCCTTAGTTATCCCTAGGCTAGGGGATAACATGTCCCAAACTACAGTTTTATATGCTCAATGATAGCTCCATGTTGTTATTTATAGATATCAAAATACATCTCTAGCCTAGAAATGAAGTGTTCCAACAAGCTACATCAAGATAAATAATGGAAACAAGCAACCAATGGGATATAAATTTAACAAAAATAGTTTTCAAGATGAAAGAGCATGGCATATGGTCCCTTTACGAACTCAATCCATGAGATGATTCAATAGGTGACAATGAAGTATGCTAAAGTTGATTTTTCAGGACACATAAGCGAACTTATCAAATTGTAACATTAATGATTAAAGAAATTGCACATAAAACATTTGTGAAGTATCATGTGAGAGTTATTGCAACTTGTATTAGATACCAAGCAAGTAATCATACCAATATAATAATATTTAGAAGCATGAGTACTAGTTGTATATTTCAATGGAACCATATCATACCTACATAATTAATGTGATACAATATTTCTTTTTTAATAAAACCATGTTTGAATAACAATTAAAACCCTGTTTGAATAACAATTACACACGAAAGCACCAATTGTTTGCAAACAATACCCAAACCTTCACTATCAATATAGTAAACAGTTTGGAAAAAATGATGATTCCTATGAATGGTTTTGGATATGGCATGGTCTGGACATCGAATGGACTTCAACGTAATCTCAAAATGTCTGGTATAAATTTTTTTTTTTTTGACCTCCCAATATTACAAGGAATTGGACTGGTCACATGAAATGGTAGGCACTATTTTGTAATCCCATCCCAAGGAACTCGATGTAATGGTGTATAGATCAAGATCCATAATTGTACGATATATCCCCGCTGCAAATATAAGTCAAGAAATATATGAAAACAGTTTCGAATACCTTTACTTTTGGAAAACAGTCAAGAGTGTAATATCGACCAAACCCTAAATCGAATCTTTTCAATCAGGAAAATTACTCTTTATATTAGTAAAATATAAATATATTTCACCTTACATCAACTGATCGAATATCTTTCTTGGAAAGACACGCACTCCATTTTCCTTTATCATAAACCAAATCCACTTACAAAGGAAGAGTACCAGAGAAGCCATAACTATAGGATTTTTCCTTAAAATATTAAAAGCACAAAATATGTCCAGGAGTTATGGAGACAAGGAGTCTTGCAAGGGAAGAGACCCTTCAACAATAAAAGCTCCCAAAGAGTTAAGCTACTGACTAAATGAAAGAAACCAAATAATGAGACTTGGTTAAAAGAGTGGAAGGAGAGGGTGGAGCCCCCTCATTTCCATCTACCCACTGATTTTTATTTTATTTTCCTTCCATCTTTGATGAGTGACTTTTGAAGAAAATTTGCTTCATATTTAGCTCCCACAGCAGACATGAGTGAGTGGATCTCTCTAAAAGGTATCAGAGTCATATGCTCCCATTGTTCTTCCCTCGTGTTGTCCCCTAGCCACAGGTGAAATTCCACTTATCATTTGAATTTTCACACTGAAAAGATGGCCCCATAAGGCATTTGCCCCACACCTCAGGTCACTTAAATGTGCAACCCTGTCGAACCAAATCACTATAGGAGTAATAAGACAAAGGGGGCTGAAAAATGCGAGATTTTACTTTCTTCACCAATGGAGAGAAGGAAGAAGGGCTTTAAATTTAGAAACAATAGAGAGAGTTGATGGTTTGCTTCCCTCGAAAATAAATTTGTTCCTCTCCAACCATACAAACCAGCAGATAATGGAGGGAAGTGTTCTATAGGAGACCTCATTTTATTCCAATTCTAAAAGCATCCACACAAAGTACTTCCTTCCCAAGCATTCATAATGTTAAAGCATTTAAAAATATTGTTCCACACCTCCTGACAGAATCCGCAAGAAACAAATAGGTGGAGGACAGATTCGACCTCTTTGGAACATAAAACATTAGATATTTGGTCCTTACCAGCCCCCTTTCTTTGCAGGTGTCATAGGTAAAATTCTATTCTCAATAAAATAACCAAGTAAATATTTTTTTATCTTTTTTAGCCGTCCACTTCCATGTGTCTTCTCATCCCCAATGCACCAATTGAATTTTCTTTGCAAGGGGCTAGATAAATGTTGTTACATTAATGATTCTTAGTCAATCTCCTCCAATCCAAAATGAGCATCTTTTTTTTTTGTAACTATCCTGCCACACTACTCGGAGTTCTTATAGAATGCTTCCATTCCTACTGCTGGGATCCCACAGACAAGATCCTCCTCACAAGTTTTCCAATATTCAGAAGGTAATCCTGGCCTTCTTGCTCCAAAATATTGATAGATATAAACCACGTGTCTTCTTTTTAATTCATATAAGAGTTGACATGAAAAGAAAGAAGCCTCCCCCAAACCCAGAATACTGTTTAGTCCAATTTGCACCGAGTGACCCGAACCTGGTCTCCAGCTAATCCAATGCGTAATCAAGTGCACTGATTTTAACAAGTCCACAGGTTTATAAGTGTCGACCTTTAGAAAATATCCAAGGTACTGAAAACCTTTAACAAGTTCCTCAAAACTGTGGGGAAACAAATCCTTTAAATTCTCTAAAGTCTCTCCAAAGACTAAAGCATAGTAAAAGATAGATTTAGACCAATTAATAAACAATCCAAAAGCCCTACAGAATGATTAATAAATTTTTTAATCTCTAACCACTCCTCAACAGAAGCATTTGTGTCATTGTTTAGTATCATCGAACCTCCTCCTTGAAGCGACTTTGTCATTATTAACACATCGTCCACAAAGAACAAGTGTAAGATATTAACTAAATCGAATCTATGGAAGAGATTTTATGTGGGTTAATTCAAGTTTCTCAATACAGAGATAATGATATCAAACCTCGAATAATATCGTTGTTTTTATAATGATGGCATAACTCTTAAAGCCCCCCGAAGCATTTGTCATTATTAAAACATCATCCACAAAGAACAAGTGTAAGATATTAACTAAATCGAATCTATGGAAGAGATTTTATGTGGGTTAATTCAAGTTTCTCAATACAGAGATAATGATATCAAACCTCGAATAATATCGTTGTTTTTATAATGATGGCATAACTCTTAAAGCCCCTGTTGCAAACAAAATGATCCCAAATTGGCCCTTCACACCTAGCGAATACGAGGTGTGAGGTGATGTCCAAAATGTTGGAATTTTTTACTGTTGAACACTATATAAGCAAAGAAATAAACCCATACAAAGGTGAATTAAATGAAATTCGGGACATTTTTTAATCCCTGACGTATTTCAGAACGATTCCAGGCAATATGTGAAATATCTCAATAAATTCTCGTGCCATAAAAATAAATGCGTGTATTCGATTCAATAGATGGATATACTGAGCATCTGGATATTACAGAGAATTACTTGCAACTCAGATTTAAATCCTAATGGTGATATATCAACCTACAATGTTAGATTTTAAACCTATAGGATTTTTGAAATAGGTAAATAAATTAGCATATAAACCCTAAAAATAACTGGTTACGAATAAAACAATGGAATCGACTAGCTATTTAATCATGAAATGATGTGACAATGAAGCTCAAAAAGTAAAAAATTTGGATGAAATTTCGTATAAGTTTTGATTGGAAATTTTCTTAGTTAAATGAGGCCTGCCATTGGGCCATGGAGTAAATATGTTTTAGGGTTTATTAATAAAATAGTGAACTGGTTTTTTCCCAAAAACCTGATACAATGAAAGTTTTTAGAAAATTCAGATCTAATAGAGCAAAGCTAAAGAGCATTTCCTTTAAATAAATCAAAATTGAAAAAAATAATTGAGTGGAGGGTTAGGGTTACCTCCTAACTTTCCAACACAATGCTAACTTGCATCACTCTCCTCTTCAACAACAAATATCTCAAGAACTCTCCATTAAGAAAATATAGAACCCCAAAACAATAGACCACAACCTTAGGAAAAAATTCTTCCTTTATTATTCTCCAATTCCTCTTACAAATGAGAAACCTTCCACTTTTATAGATAAAGAGGAGGCTCTAAACTATTTACAAAAAACATGGGTGAAAACAATATCATAGGTAAAAATCAATTTCTCCAACAAACGTTAGCAAGATAATATTTTTAAATGTTCTTTTACAAGAAAATAATGATTTTCTTCCTTAGACAAGGTCAAATCACAATAAAATAATGATTTTCAGGGTACTCCCCCTTTAAGAGAGGGTTAAAGTGGTCAAATAAGCTCAAATTTTTTCTCCATTAATGAAATAAATCATGTGTCAAGATGCAATTCTCCCCTTCCACTTATGTTGTGATATTAATCATGTGCTCAAACAGAAAGGGGGGCACTCCACATGTCCAATAGGTCCAATAACACTCCAATGTGTAATATCCACATAGGATAATGGGTCTATCCTCTTAAAAAATCATTAATTCATAATCTCAAGTGACAATTTCCTAGTAAACATAACATTTTAAATTAATTTCGACACTTTCCTAAGCTTTACCTAGGGAAACATTATTAATAGTTTTAAATGAGTCCATTCCTAAGGAGAACCCTTATTTCCTAAGTTTTTTAGGTGGAGGATAGTCGATTAGTGAGATTAGTGATGAAAATAAAAAGGAGAATGCTCATGTGATGACTCTCAAAGTCATAGACATGCATAGGACATTTTTAATGCCTCTAAATTTCTTTTAGCTAGCCATTTTTTCTTATAATAGCCTTTAAAGGGAGCTTTACTACTTTGGTCTACACACACTTCCACTTTATTTTATTTTGATTAATCATTATTTTGTTTTCTAAGACCTTTTTTCTTTAGAAAGGATTTTTTCTCTTAAGACTTTGAAGGAGGGGGGGGATAGTGAAATAGTTGTACTTTATTTTCTTTGATCTTCACCTCTTTAGCCTTTATGGATTTATATGCTATTTTTTGTGGATGGAGATGAATGATACTTAGGGAGATGGAAAATGCTTAGTATGGTTAGGATGTGGATTGCACTGTATAGTCTGAACATCCAGTACTACAAGTAATCTTAGGGTGGACATACTTCTAACCAAAAATATGTTCCCCATGGTAATGTGACCCAAGTGAGAAAATTGTGTATGTTATGACATCCTAGTCAATCGTCACAGGGTAAAAACAACTTCATGACATGTCAAGAGGCTATATCCTCATGTCTAAGTAAATATTACACATGGAGTATCTATGGAATGACTTGTACCATCAAGGTGTAATTGAACAGTTGAAATAAGTATATGATGGTTCATCAATTTGACATTGGGTCTTAATTGGAGAATAGAAAGTATTGAACTTGGAACTGATCAAAGATGCATGATATCTCATGCAGACATGTATATGATACCATTTTAAGAGTATATGAAGGTTGCTACCCTTGAGAGAGTAAATGAGACATTGTATTTGTGTATTGAGGGCTCTAAGTGCCATTGGTCATGACTCATTGACCTCAATACTTTTATAGTTCTTTGAAATTTGTAGGGATCCCAAGACTGCCTCCACAATATGTATATTTTTGTCTAGATTAGGAACTATCATAATTTCTTCATATTTTGCATTTAACCAACACTCACTCCTTGACTGAGATAGGGTTAGCATTCCATTGACCCATTGCTCCACTATATATTCTTCTTTGTTGGATTGATGAGAGAAGGAAACTTCTCTTATCTTAGACCTTCTTCTTTGTCTTTCATCTCATTCAATTTTTTGTAAGTCAATCAAGGTTTTATATTCTCCCATTCTTCTTTTAGTTATTTTATTTGTTTTTTCATCCAGTGTATATTCCCTTTATCTTTGGGTTGATGCTTTCTTCCTTCCTTTTCTTGCATGCTTCCATTTTTCACTAGTCTCTTTCTTCTTCAATACATAAAAACTAGGGTTTTTATTCTTTAAAGAGGCATCTCATGAGTGGTTACACCCCATCACAAACCTTGAGAATACTCCTAGTTGAGGATGGTGATCACAGAAAGTGTGTTCAATTTCATAAGAAATATTACCACTCCTCTTGTCTTTTTTACCAATCAATGCATATTGGGGTTCTTAGGGGAGGTCATGCTTTGATCATATGTATGACTCCTTTGTCAATTATAAATTTATGAAATAATGTCAATATATTTCTATGGAAACTATAATGTAAGTTATCATAGAATATCCTTTTTACATCATCTAGAGATGTGCATTGTTCAATCACCTGTTCTTCACAAAAATCCTTAGAAATCTTTTCAACCCATTCATACAAATTTCTCCAACCTCCATTAATCATTTTTTATAGTAGGTTTTCATCTTCTTTTCAATTTTTCATGAGAGAGTGCACCAATGAGATCCTTTATCTCTCCAAGAATTGATTCTATAAACTTCTCATGGGTTTCTATGTAAAATTGTGCCCTAGCCTCTACAAGGGTTAGTTGATTTCTCTTGGAATATTTATTCAAATAATTATCTAGCTTTCTTTTCCACCACTCACTAATATCCTCCTCACCCAACATCTATTAAGCATGCAAATATTTATAGTCCTAGATCAATACTACCAAAAACAAAACCAATGTTGTGATTTAAGGGATTACACAATAATCGTGGTTACTAATAGTGCAGTTAGTAAACCATAATATATAGTAATTATACAAGAGTGCACACATAGAAGGACGAGAAGAAGATGAGAACTAATTATAGAAATAGTAACCAATAATCCCTAATTATAATATATTCCAACCAACAATGACAATTACATGTTATATCCATGTCTGTGTATACTTTATAGAAGATGAAGGTAGTTACAACTTCCCTCACTACCTTAGTCAATCAACCAAATCATCTGTCTATTCAATTACAATTCTAACTCATGAGAAGAGGGGCTAAGCCCATAGGTTGATCACATTTGCTAGTAAAAAATAATGAATAAAGAATTATTCTAAATAAAGAAAAACTAATAGCAAGGACTCTTAAAATCCAGTCCATACTTGAGCTCTACCCTTTCCATGTTTTCCCTAGACCCAAAGCAATGAATGATAAAGATTGAAAAAATATAAAGGGGATTTGCAAATAAATAAAAGGACAGTAAAAAGGTAGATTAAGGGGTTGGAAAAACGCAGTGCCTAGAAAGTGGGAACTCAAGAGAAAATGCACCCTCCACAAAGGAACTCAAAGAAATTGACAAAATGACTCCATAATCCATGAAGTAACCCCATCATATTTCACTATCATACTTACTCTTGAAGGGTTCTTTTGTTTCTTTCTTCCCCTAGGAAATATCCCTCTACTTGGGAATTTTCTTTCTTGTTTTGGTTGGCACACCTAATAGGTTCTGATGATGGTCCTCCCATATTCAAACTAGTCAACTTACATAAAGTCTTAAGCTAAAGTGAAATTTAAAGGGGATAATTGATGTGAAATGTTTATGTATCTTATATCTTAAGTAACAACATCCTTTGTATTATCTAAGGGGTTTTGTAACTTGTGAACATTGGTTTTACTGATTCCATACTTTGATTTGATTTGGATTCTCCTAACATGGTTCCTTGAGGGATGCAGCCCACTTTCACCCAGGATGTTGTGGATCTATTTATAGACTATAGAACATGTGATGCAGAGTGTTGAGTCATTGGATGGATTGACACGCTCAAATATATGCTCTCACGCCTTTTGTGCCTTAGACAATGGATAGATGTGCTTGTATTTGACAAATATGGTCATGATGGCACACTTATGGGAAAGAATCCCATACTTTGGATAGTGCACCCACACCTTACCCAACCATTTGATGGAGGACGTTGCACTTGGTTTGGCTTAGATAGATTGTAGAGATGAAATGCATGCTCTCTCCACCTTGGACATTTCCTTCTACATCTAGGATGTTGTGATTCTAATGATGACATCATGATCTAGGGTTTATAGAGATGATGGGTTTTGCATGCCACATAGACACCACATGATGATTTGATGTGACATGGCATTTCTCTGCCTTGATTTCACCTTGGATGATGACATATGGCCTTGGGAGGCCCTCCTTCACCCTTGGGAGGCTTGACGTCACCACACATGTGGAATTATCTTGATTTATTTTTATGATTTATCATTGTAGAGGCTATTTTAAGGTGTTAACCCCACTTTAGCAGGGATTGTTGATGTTTTACTCAAATTGTGTGGAAAATTAGTTCTTGGTTACCTCATATAAATAGAGGAAGCATTCGTTTTCATGTTTCATCATCACAACTCCTCACACTTGTGAGAGAGAAGTATATAAAAAGTTTTATCTATCTCTCTTGTTCTCTTGGAATCTAGTGCACACAACTTGAAGGAGGATTTTTATTGGATGTGTGTCTCTTGTTGATGGTTTTATGGTGAATTCATATTTCCTCATGCATGTGTTTTTCCTAGAAAGTCTTATTTGTTCAAGTTTATTTCTTGTGTGTGGTGTAACTTTGGTAAATGGTCTTTTAGAGGCTTAATTTTTGCATACTTTGTATGCTTGAAACCCTAGGAGGGATTAAGAGGATTTATCCCCCTCTCTGCTTTCAATTATCATCAATTGTTGAAGAATTAAGACATTATTATAATTCTTAATAGGATTTATACCCTATGTTTCTTGTCTTGACTAGTCTAAGTCCTAGGGATTGAGAGGCTTAACCCCCTTAGGGTTTGACCTAGTTCAATTAAAATCTTGTTGCTAGAGGTTAAAGGGAAAACAACACATAAGGTTTATGAGGCTATATTCCTTAGGGTTTGTTTTAAGAAGTTAAATTTAGGGTTTATGAGAATATATTCCCTAGATTGATCTTCTCACCTCTTGCACCTAGCAATTTTCATGGTGTTTTCCTTGACTCAATTTCCCAAGAAAGAGAAATGACACTAGTCTAGTTTATTGCAAGTGATGGTTGAAACCCTAGTTAAATTTAATACTTTTTCTCCCAAAACTCTCTCTTAAATTGAATTTATGACATCATTAGCAAGTTAATTGTACTCTAGTGCTTTGAATAATCATTGGTTTACTTTATTCTATCATAAATTGTATGCCAGGGTTGCAGTTTATTGTTGCATATTTACTTAATATTCGGGAAGCCTAGAAAATTGTTTTGACAATTGAATATTGTTCCCCTTGTTGTAAGCTAAATTTGGAAAGTCAATTGATAATTTTTGGGGTTGTTTTTCTTATTACTATTATAAATATTTCATTTTTTATATAAACTAGTTTACCACTGCAAAATTACAAAAACAATATATTTTAATTTTTATATAACGTCTAAAGGTGAATGACATGCTATATAAATGGGTAATTGATCAATATATGCATTGGAAAGTGTCATGTTTCATACAGGTGTCCCAACCTTGCATAACCATATTTTATCCTTCACTTATATCATACCTAGCCTATCATATCTAAGTGACCAAGATAGGGGGTTGTAGGATTGGATAATATTTCTACTTGATTCCTTTAGCTAACTAGGGAAGACTCCCTTGTGTTGGACCTCTCTCCTTCACTAAAATGAGGAAAGTATCTTCTTAGGTGATAATGGTAGATACCTCTAATTGTTACACAATATTAGTATCTTGTGGAGGCTTTGAACAAGTACAAATCCTATGATAACTCTCCCCAAATAGAGTTCAAATAACTCTTGTATCTTCTTTTCATAATGGTGCTATGAAAGATACAATTGTTGAAAATATTTCTCTCATCATTGTGTGCATCTTACTTCCATTGATCCCACCACATAATATCTTTTCCATGCAAAGGGCATGTGGCAATCTGTTGGAAGAGCATTTTTTCTTCCTAAAATCAACCTTGTTGATTAGGCCTAAGGGGTATTTAAAGTTTACCAAGGGAGTGGGTTCTCTAAATTAAATTATTGTGTTTCCTAAATTTAATTGGATTCTAGAAGAGTCAAGAAATTGTGAGTTGGTAGCTTAATGTTTTTTTATGTAAACGAATATGCATTGTTAGCAGATTTTGTGGATCTAGAGAGATGTTAGGAATAGGTTGTTGATATTTTGGAGTTTAATTAGGATCTAGAACTAAATTCCAGTTCAAGAACCTTCTTTATCTATGTAAGCCTACATTTATTGAAATGAGAGGAATAGAAAATGAGTTAAACAAAGAGAGGACAAAGAGGTGTGAGTGTGGAAAAGGCTGAGTGTGGCCAAAGGTCGAACATAGGCCAATTGAATGTAAATAAGAACATTAAGGAAAAGTCCTTATGTAAACTTATGTACAAGGATTCATTAATAGCAATCTTTGTGTTTACAGACCCTCTGTTTCAATGTGAAACTTGGGTATCTTATATTGTGTTTGTGCTCCTGTGTTGAATGATTGAATACCAAATTAGACTCTTGGAATATTGTCATAGGTTTTAGGACATTAATTGTGTTAGAAATCTCATTCGTAGAAGGAAGGATCAATCAGTTCAAGTTGACAATGAATTGTTTTGGAATCGGGATTGAACCAGAGATTAAACTTATACTCCAAGCATAGACGGATCATGTGCCAAATATATTCAATGGATGATATTAAACCCCTTGCATGCATTGAGGAAAAATGACCATCCAATCGAGATCAAGAATTAATTGCAACCATGGATTCTAGCACCCAGGTTTTAATTGTGCATTTTAAGTATGGAAAATGAAGATTAGATCAAGGTGAACCCCTTTCTAGATCTATGGTCGGGATCATCGGGGTACTTTGTTGCATCACTGGGACTTGATGAAATCAAAACACAAGTTTCCCGTTAGAATCATCGACAACTATACAACTTGTGGATCATTAGGACTTGTCACATCGAGGTGAAAACTCCACTTAAATCTCACCAATGGAGAGTATTCTAACAATGATAAAGCTAATAGAGGATTCAAGATATGGATGGTGGAGATATACTCAAAGGTAGGTAGATCAACGACCCCCAAAAAGACACATGGAAGATGATTTGTCAAGACCAAGACTGGGCACAAAGAAGGAAAATAGGTCTTGATCGTTGATCATGAGATATCAACGATGGAGGGTGATCCATTGGATTGAAATCACATAGAGAAATTAAATCCAGATCGATGGTGGTGACATATTTGGATGGATTATTTTCCAGAATTGACGGTTGAGAACACGTCGTCCTAAGACTGTTGATTGACACTTGCCAAAATCTACCATGAGATCATAGACGATGATAAAGGTAACGTGAAAGATAGAGAGAATTGATAAAAGGAGAGGCCAAAATTAGGGATTGATAGAATAATAAGCTAAGGGAAGCTTAAGGATGGAGATTAATTACAAGGATATATTCAAAAGTGAACTGGATCAAAGGTTCCAAAAGAAGGCATGCAACGATATTCTATTGGAATGGAAGTTTTAGAGTGGGAACCAGTGTCATCGATTCCGATAGATTGTTAGGCTTATGGTGCAGATACTCTAGCAAAGGAGTTGAAGATGAAATTGTCAGCAATTATGATAAAGGGCTTGGTCATGAGTCAAGATCATATGGTAGGATAAGCACCCAGACCCTAGTGACTAGTTCATCATCGAGAGTAGTATAACTTATGTTCGTCAATACTCCACTAAAGGGGAATTTTCAACAATGTTATTGTTGTCGTTAGGTCAAGACATCTGAGTGTTGTAGTTTCTCCCCAAAAATAAAATGTCGAATATGATGCTTAGCACAAGGTCATAGCCTTAGGTTCTATTGATGAAGGAATGGGCATTGTTCTGTGAAGGATATGGAGGATATAAGCTTTAGTGTTTGGTGGCCTAAAGGAAAAGGAGATTAGCACTAGGAGGTTAAATATCCAGTCTTAACAAGGATTTTAGCACCAATCCAAAAGGATATTAAGGTAAAAACTCTATACACAACCCCTTGAAATGGACTGGTGCATGACAGAGGATATAAAACTCTATTTGTGAGGATTTTGGTCTCGATTGAGGAAATTTTAGAGCGCTCAAGTTCGAAGCGCAAGTAGAGTAATCCATACACTGCGTACTTGTGGAAATTTGACCAGGATGTCCCCATCAAGTGGTATCAGAGCACAGTTACACTCTTTGGAGTTATGTGAGGGATACAGAACAGATGATGAAAATCATAGAGGATCTTGTGTAGGGGAAGGATAAGGAATAGTGAAATTATACAACAAGATATTTGTAGGCAAAGGAGAGTTCTAACAAGGAGAGTGTTGAGTATAAATTGAAACTAAAAAGGGCTCAGTTACTAGAGAATAATATTGTGCAGAAAAGTAGAAAAAGGAATTAGATATACAATTTCTTTAGTGGGTTACTGGGAAATTGAGATTGCTCCAACCAAAGAAGTAGAGTTGGGAAGAAATTTTTGAAGAACAAGCTCATGGAACAGATATTGCAAATATTGGCATGATGTTTTATAATTAACTCTGATAAAAGCATATTTATGTTTGCAAGTAGCAACAGTAGGAGAGAAAGGATATTGTAGCATCCATTATAGCCATAGAATTTGTAACAAAGGAAGAGGGAGGAAGAAAATCTCTCAAGTGAATAAGCTTGTGGAAGAAAATTTTTACAACAAGGGATGTTGTAAGAACTTCCATCTGAATATTGGAAGTAAGGAGAAAAATAGAAGTTCTCATAAGAGTGTGAGTAGGTGAAGGGATAGAGAAGAGCATAATATGCTTAGAAGGTTCCAGAGGATAGAACCAATGATACCAAAAGGTCAGGCTTAGGAGAAATCTTGATGAGGTATCGAGTAGAAAGGTGCAGAGACTTTCTACAAAGGAAGATTGATGCAACTCACAGTGGGAAAAGAGAATCCCACCAAGGGAGGAGATGGATATGACTATTGATAGTATTGATAGATGTTTAAAAAGAAGTCACATCCATAGGAAGGATAATTCTAGAGCGATTGGAAGAGAATAGATTATTCAAGAGGAGATTAATAGAGAATGTGTTGAGTTAAAGGAAGGACTCAATATAATTGAGGAACTTCTACAGAAGAGTGATGAAGACCGGAGAAAAGGTTGGAATGTGAGAAAAAAGGTAAAGTGGCCTATTCTACATTTGTCTATGAATAAATTGATGTAGAGAATGAATTTTTTCCTCAATTCAAATCAAAATATGAAAAGGAAGAGGAGGCACGGATTGATTTCTTGGATGGAGGAAGAGAAAATCAGAGGATATGATTTTAGATAGAGGTAAAGGAAAAAATAAGAGGTTCACGTTTTTGAACCAGAGCAAGGATAATTACTTGGAAAGGATGATTATGAAGATGTTTAAGGGAGACACGTTGAGAGTCTCATGGATTATTGGGAAATCTCAAAGCAACATGTGAGGAAGATCTCAGAGGCATCAAATGAGACCATGGGGTCTTATGTTTTTAAAATTAATGATTTTTGTATGATTACAGGTTGTGAAAATAATGAAGTTGGACAGTCATCTCGAACTGTCATAAATATTTTTGAAGGTGGAGATGTGATTTCTAAGGGCATGAAAGAAAAAAAGAATCATAGTTATGTTGTGAAGAGACATGAGATAACATTGTCTCATAAGAGTAGTCATGGTGAATACTATATGCAACTTGTAAACAACATTGTTAAAGAATTAGATGATGATGATGAAAGTCTCATGAAGTTCTCATACCAACATAAGGAGATGATACCAAAAGATACCCAAGAGTCTCATGGATTTAAAGTTAATCAATGGTGTGTGTATGCAGGTTATGAAGACGACCAAGAAAAGAGTGAAGAAGTTGAAAAGAAACATTCAGATGCCATGCTCACAGATTATGATGAAGAGCTAAGATTGTTAGAAGAGTGGTTGATCAATCCAAATATTGATGAATAATGTATAGTTTTTGCAGACACCGAGTATTCAATGATATCTAATATGAAATAAGAATTTGAGGCATCAAGAGGAGAAGAATAATTATTAGTTCTTCAAACTAATTATTTTTTTGAGTATGTGAATCTTAGGAAACTAGAGGATGTTGATGTGTCCAAAGGAAATAGAGATGAAGACAAGAATAAATCGCGGGTTGAAAAATTTGGAGAGTATTCCCATGAACCTAATGACATCAAAGTAATTGACACTGAGGTGTTGGCAGCAGCCATACAAATTCCATATGAAGGATAGAGCCAACAAGAGGTAAAGTTGTGCATTGAAATTGATGAGATAAGGAGGTTGATGATGAATAAGTTAATATGGAGACACCATGGGATGAAGAGGGCAGTCAGTCACAAATTTTATTTGGTTGAGAGAGACTACATCAAAAAGTTGAAAGGAAAGAAGGAAAGTAATATATGGGATCCTGGAAAATATCAAGTAGAGATGAGGCAACAAGATAGCAAACTGAGTTAGCAACAACAAAACAAAGTTTTGAAAGTGAACTAGATCAAAGGTTTTGGAAGAAGGAACATGGAAACATTATATTGGAGCAGAATTTTTAGAGTGGGGACCAGTTTCATTGGGTCTGATAGATTGTTTGACTTATGGTGTAGATACTCCAACAAAGGACCCAATGATGAAATCGTCAGTGATGACGATAAATCTCATGAGTCAGGGTCATATGGAAGGATAAGCGCCCAGAACCTAGTGACTAGTTCTTTTTCAGGAGTAGTATAACTTACATGCGTCAATAATCCACTAAAGGGGAATCGTCGATGAAATTACTATTTCCATCAGTTCGAGACAGTTGATTGTTTTAGTTTCTCCCCAATAATAAAATGTCGATGATGACATCCAACACAAGTCTATAGCCTTGGGTTCTATGGATGAAGTAATGGGCGTCGATGAGTGAAGGAGTTGGAAAACAAAAGCTTTAGTGCATGGTTATAGTGCTTGGTCGCCTGAAGGAAAAGTATATTAGCGCTAGGAGGTTAAATGTCTGATAGGAGTTTAACATCGATACAAAATGTAATTAAGGTAAACACTATGTACACAACCCCTTGAAATGGACTAACGCATAACAGAGGATCTAGAACTCTGTTTGTGAGGATTTTGGGCCCAATTGAGGGAATTTGAGAGAAATCAAGTTCAAAGTGAAAGCAGAGTAATCCATACTTTTCATAACTGTGGAAATTTAACCGAGAGGTCGCCATCACAATCCTGACTTCTAGGTTAGATGAGTAGTTTTTCAACTGGAAATACTTCATAATTCCAACAAACTAGGATTCAACTCATCTCCATTTTTTATTTCACCATCAAAGGATGGTGTCTTGGGCTTACTAATCTCTCCCTGAAAATTTTCCAACTCATATCTTCTTCTTTGATGCCTAACATGAGACACTTATGGACTACTCCTTGACTCTTCATATTGTTGAAATATTGTAACTGCAAAGAGTATTCTATTTATTATTGATGTATTATTCATTAGATCAATCCCCTTTTGTAGATTGATCATGTCGAGTATTGTAAATGACCAAATCCCCTTTTGTAGATTGGTCAAACCATAATTGTAATAGGATAAATTAAAATTAGGCCCAACCAGAATATATTAAAGTGGTTATAACCACCCAGAATGAAAACTCAGCCCAGCTAGTGAAAAGACACCTCCATCCACACATGCCATAATTGTATAAATAAGGAGGCTAGTGCCTCATTTAGACACACACTCACTAGTTCATCAAGGAGAAAGTTTGGAGCTATAGTTGGAGAAGAAGAGAGAGAGAGAGAGAGAGAGAGGCACATTCTTGGGAGAGGAATTTATGTATTTGTTTGAGTTATCTCTTGGCATTGTATTGGCTATCTATAATAAGGAAGTTTTTGCTGGGTTTTGTCCCCCATGAGGGTTTTCCAGGATAAATGATGTGTCTCTTGTGATTGTGTATTTCTCAGTGATCCTATCTATGTTATTGTTATCTAGTGAAATGAAAAGAACTCTAATAATATCTTAAACTTTAACATGGCATCAGAGCTAAGCTAAAGAGAGCATCTTTCACAAGAGAGAGAAAAACGTCATTGTTGTCGTACATGAAAATTAGGGATTTTTATTGAAGAATTATTTCAGCCCCAAAACCATCTAAAAAAGTGTGTCCTTCCTCATGGATCACTTTGGCATCCTCAACGCAACTTTTCAGTGGCTAGATCTCCCGAAAAGTGAAACCCTAGTTTTCACCAGGTACCAAAAAACCAAAAGTACCAAAGTACCAGAAGTAACAGAAAACCAGAAGTAACAGAAAACCAGAAGCACCAGTCCAGAAATCCGTTGGTCAAGTTTGAGGGGGTAAAATTTTGATTTTCAGAAATCTGACAGGACCAACCTACTTGCCTCAACTCAGTGCATCTATCCCCTGGATCAAAATTTCAAAATTTGAAGTTTGAAAAATTAGGGTTTCCTCATAAAACCCTAAGTTGCAGTCTTAGAAACAATTGCAGTATCAATTGCAGTTGCAGTATTAGTTGGAGTATCAGTCATAGTACCAGTTGCAGTCACCCTTGAAGGTTTTAAGAGTTGGTGATCATTACCACTACTACCAGATGGTTCCACTACCTGCAAATATTGTCAGAGGTATGTACTCACACATGTTTAAACAGTTAAGATTTAAATGGTATTTGCAGGAGAAGTGATCTCTTGCCATAGATCCAGAAGGATCTCAAGATCCAAAACATTTAGAGGAATAATGCAACCCAGGTGTGATTATTCTAATATGCATCTATTTGTTATAACATTATTTTATTCATTGTTGCATATTGTAGCTATGACCATCATTCTAACCTTTGATCAAAATCTGAGTCAAGGTATTAGATGGATTAAAATTTGAGATAATAGAGTTCATCCTCTAACCCAACCTTCTGTCTAGATAGTATATTGTCTCAGTACAGAAGACGAGTTGAAGAAAGAACTCGTCATCTTGAGTGAAGGAGACTTGGAATAAAAGAAAGCACACTCATTCTTGAGGACAAGGCTCTAGGTTCCAAGTTTAATTAATCAAGTTGATAAGATTCAAAGTTACACATGACAAATTGATGACTACCCCTTTACAAGTAACCACTATAGTTGAGATAACAGTCTTTGAAA
>SNQJ01S0095435.1:0-26910 GCA_010110895.2 Picea sitchensis | reverse complement strand
GGGAGGGTAGGTCAACGAGAGGGGAGAGGAAGTCCTCGACCAAGTGGCTAGGCAATTGGGCCCAGTAGGGGACAAGTGCATAGTCAGAGGGGGAAGGAGTGGGGAAACCTGAGGGGAAGGGGGAGACGAGTGTGAAACCAATGGGTCTAGGGGTGGATGGGAAAATTTAGGGGGTTTATAGCCCATGTGTGAAGTAGGGCCTAGGGAGGGGACAAGGTATAATAGAGGAGAAACAATAAGAGGAGGGTAAACCTCCTCTATTAAATGGGGAAGTGGGGGAAAAGTCTGAGGGGAGGCAATAGGCACATCCATCACACAAGAAGCAAAATATTTTAACATGTTTGGAAAATAATCTAAATTATCCATACCTTGCGGAGGTTGTTGAGTCGGTTCACTAATGGTGTTGCTAATGGTAACCCCTTAGTCTGGTCGGAGCTGAGCCTTTTCTTTCCTCCCTCTACTGACATAACTTCGACAAAAATTGATCGACCAATGGTGGAATTTGTCCTCCGGATATTTGGAGGACTTTGTGATGCCAACGTCAGGTGGGTACATTGTGCATGTATGTGCCCAATCTCATGGAATCCATGGCAGCAGAATGAGAGGCACAAGTAATCAACCCTTTGTTTCCATGTTTTGTCTGCAAACACAATTTCCAAATTTCCAACCAGGTCGCCCTTGACATCTACCTCTACTTGTATCCATGCCCAACGTCAGTCCTTTTTGGATTCCCAATCTGGTTATAGGCCCACAAAGGCACCCAAATTATTACCAATGGTCGCTAGGGCTTATATGGACCAAAAGGCCAAAGGCAAGCCTAGTAGAATTGCCCAGACCCGCATCAAAGACACAGGCTGCCTTGTCGGATCAAAGTTCACAGTACATGGCTTAAGAGAGAGACTTGATGGTCCCGAGGACCAATTTTCTTTTAGGAGTTCTTTACAGTGGTCACTCGACTCCAAGATAAAATCTTACCACCCTCTGGACAGAACATGTGCATCTGACACATATCCGAGCAATGGTTTCCATTGTTGTTCCATCCATAGGTGTAGTTCCTTTTCACCAACCTTTTTCCCCGCAAAACATCCTACCAAAGCTTGATGCACATATTTCATGACTTTTGAGACCGAGATATCTTCCCCAACCACCATCTTTATGGGTCCTTTTTTCCAGGATGCACTTTGAGGGTTTCTTATGTCTAGGCTCATGTATCGCAATGTCCTTGACCCAATTTTTTCTTTCTTATTTTGTAAACCTCCCACTATTTTCCTTTACCCCCGACTCCCATCATGGAGAAGAGGATGGTATCGCTTCCTTCGAACCTAGAGATAGCAAAGTGGGTTTGTAGTGGGATTCTATGGGAGAGGATTCAACCTCATGTTTTCCATCCACCTCATGCATGGATGCAGTAAAAACCTCATGTATGTTGGTCTCCCTCCCTCGCGTGAACTGATTAGTCGAATTGTTCGGAAAAATCTCACAAATCGGATAAGACGACGAGGTAAATATGATCCATCGATTTAGAAAGTCTTCATGTGAACAAAAAGCTCACACATGTGCAGGGTTAGGTTCATAATCCACCCCAGTTTCCTCTGTGAGTTCCATTTGTCAGAACTAAATAAATGATGTGCCTACCAGTTGTCGTTCAGGCCCCGGGAAATGGACAGATGGGACTTTAGGGGAAAAAACGGGGAGAGTCGAGAGAAAATGCAGGGAAAAACTAGGAGAAACAAGGTCGGGAAAAAGGAGCAGGGCCTGCAACCCATGCTCTTGGGCTTAAGTGTGAGCCTCCATGTGCGAAAAAGCTGAGACCAAAAACATCCAACATTTGTTGTTTTTTTATTTTATATAACAATTTTATTTATTTATTTTGAGAAAAACTTTGGACACTTGCCCTCATTTCAAGGATGGTATCCAAGGTAAATCATAGATTATTTAGGGCACATTCCAAGGATGGCACAAGGTAAACCCTGGATTCAAGTCAACACCCCTCATTCCGAGGATGGTACCAAAGTTAAACCTTAAGGCACATCAACAACAAGGCTCAATGTCCTTACAACAATATACATGTTAACAACTCAACATGTCACTTAATTTCATACATATATATATGCAAATCAAATCAATTCTACTTAGTTGGAAGAGAGCTTTATTATTATTATTTTATTTTTTTAAATCTACAAAACTCTATATTGCTTTGTCAAATTCTACTTCAGCTTTTAAAGACATGAAGTAGCTAGTGTGATTTCTATTTTTTTTTAGGCTATGTACAAGTAATGCATTATTACAAGTTTTAAGTGCTTCATAATTACTCTAGCTTTTTGCTTTGGATTATATACAACTACTATATTCAAAACATTTCTAAGAGGTTGGTATAAGCAACTTTGTTGCTAATTTCACTTGTTTTTTTAATCATAGTGCTTGTGCTTTGTAGCTATTATCAAAGTATTGTTGTGGCAAGTTTTGATGGTGAGATCTTGTTGGTTTCAAATTCCAATGGTACTTGTGGTGATTGTAGACATGTAGAATTTGTTCCAAATTATTTTAATGCTCAGACCCTCTAGTGTTGATATTTTGATTGTGTTTGTGGTAGAGTGATTTCATAGTGAAGATACAATGCAGTCTATATACCACACATGAGGCCCAACCACTGACATGAGGGATGGAAATAATGCATGAAGGAAATGCATAGGTCAAAGTGGTACATTTGAAACGCTAAGTTACAACTTGGCTAGAACAATTAACCACGATAATGTAACCATTGTCCTTCATAAGCATCATATACATACAAGTCTAAGTTACAACTTGGCTAGAACAATTAACCACGATAATGTAACCATTGTCCTTCATAAGCATCATATACATACAAGTCTCATTGTGTCTTTGCAATTGGGAGTTGGAGATAGAGTATATGAAACAATGCAACACAAGAGCAACAATAATCCAATAGATAGAGGGGAATTTATTTTGATTCAAATGATAATTTGTATATTCATGTCTTAATTTTTTTATTTTTTTTTTTCATTCACTTTCATTTCATTTCATTTTCTATTCATAGTTGAAGGAAATTTATATGCAACAACTTAAATGTTTCTTTTGTAGAGAAATTTTCTCTTGGAAATACTTTGTTGTTGTGTCGTGCACATATATGATAATTGGATTGTAAGAGTTTCTCTTGTCTTGTGTGCATAATACAATTGAATTGATACTATTGTTGTTGTGGGAATATGATTATTGAAATCATATGATAATATAATTTCAACTTCATATTTCTTAGGCCTCAAACAACATGTGAGAGAGCCAAAATAACATAGTCATCTACTACACACAGACTATTGATAAATGTAGATTATTGAAAGAGACTATAACAAATTCAAACCATCCAAGACAAACTATCAATAAATTTAGACTATCTAACAAAGCATGAGTATATCAGTTGATCATAGCATTTGTTTAGAACTTTGCATTACAAAATTCAAAAAAGCATGAAGATATGGGAAAAAATTTCATTGATTCTAACAATTGTAAAAGGAAAAAAAAATCCTTGATTTAGATGTAAATCTAGAACATTGAATTCATGAATGCAGTAACACATAATAGAGATATGTCATGAGATTAAAACCTCTCACCTTTGATTAAATATAAGCTAGATGGGTCATCAATGGTGATGTCCTATATGGGGTGAGCAACAAAGAAGAGATTCCATAGAGTTGTGCCTCTCACTGTTCTTGTTTATTGACATGGAGTAGAGAACACAAACAATTTAAGCAATTAGAATTTGGGAAATCAATAGTTTTGGGGAAGGGTGTTGAACCATTGAGAGGGAAAGAGTATAACGACAACACAAACACATAAAGGAAACCAATATTTCATTAATAGTGAGAAAGCGAAATATTTCTTATAACGGTTTAAAATCTAGTCAAGTCAATCCACTTTATGAATGTGGGATAAATAGAGAAACACACCAAGGTGAAATAAAACATAAATGGATAAAATAACCTAAAGTCAGAATGACTTTATTAATACTTATGTCTAATATTTAATTGATCATTATAACCTAACATTTACTTTAACATCATCCATTAATTTTCAATCTACAAACTACAACAAGCTTATCCTTTTACATGTTTTTCAGAACCCAAATACTTGTTGAAAATGTCTGTAGTTTGGTCTTCTATGGGAAAATACTACAGCTCAATAGATCCATCCTCTACAATTTGTCTAATGAAGTGACAATGCATCTCAATTTGCTTGGTACCCTCATGGAAGACTAACTTCTTGTCTAGTTTGAGCACCTCTTGATCGTCACAAAATAGGGTGTTGGCTTTATTTGCTACATTTTCATGTCTGAAAGCATCCTGCTAAGCCAAAATGCCTCACATGCTCCTTTCACTGCTACTCAATATTCTACTTTTATCAATGAAAGGGCTATTGCATCCTGCTTCTTGCTATACTTTAGTCCATGTGATTTCATCCATGTCAAGGCTAAAAACATATCCAAAGGTGGATTTTCTATCATCCACACAACCTACCCAACCTGAATCTGTATACTCACACAAACTAGGGTCTTTGCTTCTGCTATATATAATTTCAAAGTCAAGTGTCCCTTTCACATATCTTAACACTCTCTTTGCTACAATCCAATTCTCTACCTTCGACATTGTCATGAATATGGAAATGAGGTTCACAACATAACTCAAATCAGGTCTATTGGCTATAAGATATAACAATTTCCCCATTAGCTACATGTGGATCGACTCATCAACTACCATAGATTTGGTATTGGTTGAAATTTGCAACCCTTTCTCCATAGGTATAGATGAGATTTTGCAATTTTCTAGCCTAAACCTGTCAAGTAGGCTCCTAACATATTTTGCTTGTGAGACAAAAATGTTGCTACACATTTTCCCAACTTATACACCTAGATAGTAGTGTAGGAGTCCTAGATCAATAATTTCAAAAACTTTACTCATATCATATTTGATATGTTTAATAACACTTGCCTCATTACCTGTAATAATGATGTCATCTACACAAACGACTAGTAGAATGATATCATTGCCAATGCTTTTGACATATATATTGGGATCTAAAGGACTCTATTGGAACCCATGTTCATCCAAGTACTTGTCAATCTTAATGTACTATGCTCAAGATGCCTATTTTAGGCCATATAGAGCCTTCTTAAGTTTGCAAATAAGATGACCCTTCCTTGGAACCTAAAATCCTCGTGGTTGATACACGTTGACCTCTTGCTCCAAATATCCATTGAGGAAGGCACTCTTCATGTCCATCTAATGGATCTTCCAACCAAACTATGCTACCATGGCTAGAACTAATTGGACGGTGCTCATCTCGTAGGAGTAAATGTCTCCACATTTCCAATGCCCTCTCACCGAGACAATCGTTTTTCAAACAATTGTGCCTTGTACTTGTCAAGCGCGCCATTTGCATTGTACTTGAACTTGTACATCCATTTGTATCTAATGGTTTTCTTCCCTGGTGGAAGATCTATGAGATCCCAAGTCTAATTTTGCATCAGACTTCATGTTCAACTACCATGTCCTTCTCCCATTCAGGTCTCCCTTTTGCCTCCTTGAACACGTGTGGCTCATATACTTATGAACATTGGCCATTAGATCAAAGTTAATCATGTTTGTTTTCTATTTGCTCTTACATCTCAATGATTGTCCCTTGATTAGTTCACCTACCTAAACATCTCTAATGGTTTTGTGCCACCACTTTCCTCTATTCTTGGGATCTTCCTCAGTGAAGATATTTCCATGATCTGGGATTCATGTATCTGTACCGATATCATCAAATCCTAGAAAATCCTTATGCTAAAAAAGTTACCCTCTTTCAGGTGTAGCTTCCTTAAGCTTGATACCTAAATCCTTAACCATAATAAGTTGTTATTTTGTGATTTTGATCTTTGAAGAAGTTTAGAAAGGTCCAACTTTCTCATCAACTACGACATCTCTACTGAAGCTCAACTAATTGGTGTTAAAACATCAACCAATCTATATAGGCTTTATGACTATAGTTTTACCTTGTGATCATCATTTTCTTATTCTTAGGGTGTAACTTCGTTCTCTTCTCATCTGGAGTCCATGCACAAGCAATAGAACCAAAAACCTTAAGATGATTGACTTTGGGGTTCCTTCAAGACCATGTGTCCTTAAGGGTCTTCTACTTCACCACTGCCATTGGAGATTTATTCAACATATATACTACTATGAATACCACCTTAGCCCATATCTCATTGGGAACACATCTATTGTCCATCGTACACCATGCCATCTCTATGATAGTATAGTTCCAGCTCCCAATGATCTGAGAAGTCTTTAGTCACCAATTTAATCATTAATCCTTCATTCATAACAAATCTTTTCTCAATTAACAAGATCTTTAAATTGACAGTGCATCTTGCATTGTTGTGTAGATAGCTTCACTTTAACTAAAATCTTTACTTATGAAATTAACTAGCATAACCCATTCACATAAGTAAATTGTGAAAAGTAAAGAGGAGATCAAAGAGAACAAAATTACACAAATACACCAAAACTTGATCACAAAGTTCACCGGATACCCTTGCTACGTCTCTGGGTCCTCTTCTCGTGGAGTGGCCTTTTTATTAAATCAACAAAATTATAAAAATTACAAACCTACCATGTCAACATGCCACATCATCATTTCCATGTCATCATTGCCATGTCATCACTGCCACGTCAACATGACACATCATCATTGTCACTTTGAATTTTTCCCTATTGGACCAAAACTTCGACCGGCCATAACTTTTGCATACGAAGCTCGTTTGAGCTCTCATTCAGGCTTTTGGAAATCTCTCATTGAGCTATTCGAAATGGTGTTGGTCTTGAGGCCATCTGAGGAATTTAAAATTTTGGCCATCCTAGATCTTCCTGGATCATTCCTCCCTACTGAGAAGCTTTTGGACCACCAAAGGTTGATCATTCATTAATCAAACGAGTGCATTGCTTCCCCACTTGTCCAGAATCCACAATCAAACGAGGGCATTGCTTCTCCACTTGTCCAGAATCCACCCATCGTGATTGTATAGTGAAAACCTAATGCATCACAACATATTATCCAACCATGGTAAAAACTACAATTATATTGTTGATATAAATATTCATTTCCTTACTTCTGCAATGCCTTGCATGCACTATCATGTCTATCAACCAAAAAAAATTGACTAGCAATAATAAGAAATACATTATTGCCAAAGGAAATGAATCAACAAATTGCTTTATCTTCTAAACAATTTTATCGAATGACTTTACCAACTCACGGAGATGACCTGGATCACAACCCGGAGACATATCTGCTACATCTGGGTTTCTTTGGTTTTCCAGCATGAGAATAAGAGATTTGCTAACATTAACAAGCCTCTCTATTTGTCCTGTACTCACTAAAGATTCGTTAGTCTTGATCTTATGAGCATGAACAATATATTCAACCGTGTCCTTAAGAAGATGATATTTATTTTCTTTACGATAAAATATGGCTTTTCGGTCACATAAATATGGGCTACCCAAGATGATTCCACATGTGTCGAGAGGAACAACATCTAGTACCACCTCATTGGTAAAATTGGAAGAAATTGCAAACTTGAGTGTACGTTGTCTAGTAACTTGTAATCAAGTGTTGTTCCTCACCCATCCCAAGGGATATGGTTTTACATGAGGCTCAGTCTTTAAACCCAACTCCTTAACAATTTCTTATGAAATCAAGTTAACTTGAGACCCAATATCAAGCAAAATATCTACCTTTGTATGTTTTACAATGACTCTTACATGGAAAAGCTCATTTATTTTCTTATCATCATCTCCAGTCTTAAAAGATTGAATAGTAGAACTTGGACTAGTAAGTGATATACCTTTGATACCCATAGTTGTAAGCATTGTCTCATCCCATGAATCGGACCCCAAGTCTTTTTGCATTGTAGCAATAGTCTTTTGTTCCTCCTTCTTCTGGAACATCTTTTGTAACAACTCAGGATGTAATTTCCAACAATGTTCTTCATCATGCCCCTTCTTCTTATAATGAGTGCATGTAAGCTTCTCTTTATTCACTGTAGCTATTTTCTTTCCATCTTTCTTCGACTGCTTCTCGAATTTAGGTGGCTCATTCTCCATAACATGCTTTCCTTTTCTAGCTTAAAGATGATTAACTTGTACTGCCACTTTGTCAATATTAGTAGGATTAAACATAAAAATAGTATGGTGAAGATAAGAATGTAAACCACCAATGTATTTAAGAAGAGTTTCACGAGTGTGTAATGGAATTTCCAATGCTAAAGCCTTCTTCTTGAATTCTTGAGTCTAAGCTTGAACATTTTTCCTTTTAATTGTTTTAGATGTAACCATTCAATTGTAGATGTTTGAGTATATGCCAAAGGATAGAATTGCTTTCTCACTACAAAAATAAATTCAACCCAAGAGGAAATGATTTTACCATGTTGTAGCAAATCCGCTTGAGCTCGACTCTCCCACCATATGAGAGTTGTACCACTCATGCAGAGAGTAGCCAACTGGATCTTTGCAGTGTCGTTTTTTTTATCTTTTTGCACCATGTAATAAACTTCTATATGCTTTACCCAGCTGTCTAATTTATCTGCATTCAATTCTCTATCATAAACATGCAAGTCAAATTTAACATTTAGCTTTAGTAATGGCATATCATGAGAATGAAAAGGTTTTTTAGAATGCTTATTCTTGGAAGAATGTTCACTTGCACCATCAATAGATGATGATGATGATGATGATGGTGAAGAAGGCTCTGAAGGTCCACCACCTTTTCCTCCTCCTTTTGCTTTCACCGAAGATCGACCTTCTCCAATTATTTGACCTCTTCGTTGCCCTCTTTCATTGTAAAGTTCTTGCACCATGGCTTGCATCAACTTAAATTCCTTGAAGAAATCATCTTCAGATTCGTAAGGACCTAACCTTCTCGGTTAAGCCATCTCATGTTTACAGAGTCTCCTTCGGATTTATGGATTGTAACTTGCAAGCTTTCCTTCACCTCGCTCGAGTCTAGCTCTTGTAAGCATCCACCTGTCAACCTTGCTCTGACACCACTTGATATGAGAAGTTTTTAGTCACCAATTTAATCATTAATTCTTTATTGATAACAAATCTTTTCTCAGTTAACAAGATCTTTAAATTGACAATGCATCTTGCATTGTTATGTAGATATCTTCACTTTAACTAGAATCTTTACTTATTAAATTAACTTGCATAACCCATTCACATAAGTAAATTGAGAAAAGTAAAGAGGAGATCAAAGAGAACAAAATTACACAAATACACCAAAACTTTATAATAGAGTTCACTAGATACACTGGCTACGTCTCCGGGTTCGCTTCTTGTGGAGTGGCCTTTTCATTAAATCAACAAAATTGGAAAAATTACATGAACATATTCAACTTCTGGAAATGAATCGCAATTATGTTGCTTAGATCCAGTTCCAGTCTGCACCATTGCGTCCACCTCAGAATTCTGATAAAAAATGACTATAAACACGACTATGTTTTGTTCTGGGCTTCCCTCATTACCAACAAGCCTCTTGGGCATGAAAAGTGTCTCCTCCCAATGGTAAAATCTCCCTTGGTTATACACCAAAGGGTCAATATTTCAAGTCTTTCTTCACCCACATTTAATGGGATTTGGTCTCATTTAATTTGGGGAATAAAACATACCAAATATAAACTTTAATACATATATGGTCCAACCAAACCAATTAATTGGTTAACCATAACAATCTATCTCAACGACCATATATGGTTTTGCCCAATAATATATGGCATATGCAATGGAAACCATAAATAATAATCATATGGTCTTTAAAAATCCCATATGTAATATATGACCGACTACTTTTTGGTGAACCAATCATATATGGTTAAAATCCGTAACCATATGACATAATCCATCCATATGGTATGATTCCCCATTTTTAATGGTTTTGACCATTTTTTAAAATGGGTATGAAATATATGTTTTAACAATCATATAATATATATGGTTTATAACCATATATCATATAACAAATCAACATATTTGAAAATAACCAAATCTACTTTTAATGGATTTTGGATCCACCTTTAATGGAGATTGGATCCACTTTTAATGGAATATGGTTTTTAATAAATATTTGTTATATGTTTAAAAATAATTTCAATTCATTCGTTAAATAAATAAACCATAACCAATGAAATATTCCATGACCACCCGTGCACCATGTGTCACTTGCTCATTGGTCCACCTATCTACCACATGTCACTGCCATGTCAGCATGCCACATCAGCACTACCATGTCATCACTACCACGTCAGCATGATACATCATCACTGCCACGTGTCTCTGTCAGTTTGACTTTTTCCTTGTTGGACCAGAACTTTGCCGGTAATAAATTTTGTATACGATACGGAGGTCGTTTGAGCTCTCGTTCACATCGTCGAAAAGCTCTCGTCAAGCTCTTCGAAATGGTGCCGATCTTGAGGCGATCTAAGGACTTTAAAATTTTGGCCATCCCGAATTCTGATGGATCACTCAACCACTCCATTCTATTATGGTGTGTAGGGTGTAGTGAACTGTCTTTTGATTCCATGTTTAGCACAAAAAATATTTAATTAGTTTGAACAAAATTCACCAGCGTTGTAAAAACTAAGAGTGGTAATGTGATACCTTGACTCTTTTTTCTATTGTTTCTTTAAACATTTTAAATGTATTTAACACTTCAAATTTCAATTTCAGAAAGTACACCCACATTTTCCTATTATATTCATCAACTAATAGAAGGAAATACTTAGCACCGATGACTAATGTTGTGTTCATTGGTACACAAATGTCTACAAGAACCAAGTGAAGGACTCCTTGTGCTCTCCAACCTGGTCCTTCATCAAATGGTGCTCGGTGTTGCTTCATTGTATGGAACACTCTGCATACACCCTGAATCTGTTGTTGGATGTCAAGAAGTACATATACCAAATTATATTAAGCTAACTTAGAGAGATAGGTGAAGTTAAGATGCCCATACCACTAATGCCAAAGTATATTGATGTTTGATGCACTCTTGGTTACCCATGCATGCTCCCTAACCTATCCAAAGTCAACCAATCTGAACATCCCATGAAACTCCACACCAAGATCAATATATTTCTTGGTCTCTTTATTAACAATGTAGCATTTGTGATTGCGAACGTTGACATCTAGCTAGGGGTAGTGTCACATCATTTTCTAACTAATAATAGATTAAGCTCCATGCTTGGAAATCTACACATTCCCTTTTCCAACCAAACCACTGTGTACTCTTCCTCACCACCAAAGATTGTTGAATCCTTAGAGGAATAAGCAATATACTATATAACATTTGTGATTATTAAAGTTGGCATCTAGATGGGGGTAGTGCCTTATAATTCGACTCATTGAAAGTATATTAAGCTCCATAGCTAGCACATAATACACATTGAGGAAAGTAAATGTTTTTTCTCCAAAGTAAATTTGCACACTCTCTTTGCCAACTACTGTGTACTCTACACCACCACCACCAAAGATCACTAAATCCTTTAAGGAACAAGCAGTGTACTTTGTGAACAAGTCTTGCTTGTTGGTGAAGTGTCATGATGCACCTAAATCAATGTATCAAAAAAATGATCTATGCTAATCGACTTGCGTCTTGGCCATGAATGCAAACAATGTTGACTCATCCTCTTTGTGCTCTATGACATGAGATTTCTGTTGAGGCCCTCCCTAGTTGGTTTTCTAATCAACCAACCTCTTTTTGTAATGCTTCTTCATATGACCCACCTTGCCATAGTAGTGACGGTTGATGGTATTCAGGCTCTTGGTTGCATCTTCACCACTGCATTGACCTTTCTTCTTTTCCCATTTTCCTTTTCCCTTGACATTGGTTGCAAAGGCTTGTTCTTAACCCTTTGTCTCGCTACTGCTTTTGAACTATTTCTTCCATCTGTTTAATTTCGAGAGTGTATTGCATAGCTCATCAAACTTGAAGTCAACATTAATAAAGGTGACATTTAGGGTCTCAATACAGTGCTCATAAGCAGATGGTAAGATTTTAAATGTGATTACCACCATGTCCTCCTCTTCATTCTTCTAGCTAATAAGCTCTAGTTGTTTTATGATATCCTTGATCTTGATTAAGTTCTCCTATAATGATGCACTCTCATTCATGGTGATAGAAAACAACATATTCTCCAGGAAGAAGGCTCTGCCCTTGTTCAAAATCTCCAAATCCGTGATGAAGTCTTCCTCGTCTAGACCTTAAGAAGCATCTCATCTATCACATACAACTTAAGAAACATTATTGCTTCTCTATCTTGCTCATCAAACTTGTGTTGGCCTTGATGCACAACCGTTGGTTGAGTATCTTTACCAAGGACGATAGTAGGCAAGCACCTGTACTAAAAAAATGCTAATATGCATTGCTTCCACATATTGTAGTTCTTTCTAGAGAACCTCTTGTTTCCTTCTAACATGATTTAAAGTATGCAGGTTTTCACAGTCCCTGGTAATGTTGTTTTATATTTATGGATATAAAATATGTATGGAGTTTTTGAAACATCCAAAAACTCCATACACAATTTATATCCCTAAATCTAAAATAACATTCTAACATGATGTTGGGTAAAGAGGCCATGGATATAAGTAAAAAATGCAAAAGAATACATTGAAATAATGTATAATGTTGAAAATACCTCTTCTTCCCTCCCTCAGCCTGCAATCCTAGAGTAAGAACACTTGGATATTTGCTTTGAACTACTATAACATCCATGTATCACTAAAAAACATGCATATTTATGATAAATCTACTCAAAACATGTATATGTTTTCAAATTTGCTAAAAAATAGCCCAATAAACCACAAATTTTCTCTCGAATAGCTAAAAAAACACATAGATCTTGACAGATCTGCTCTCAAATCACTGAAAAAATACATCGATCCCAACACATCTTTTCTCAAACAACTCCAAAATAATCATATATGCTAACAACCAACACCAAAACAATCAATTTCTCCTTGGATATGCTAAAAAACAATAAATCAACAACTGAAATTTCCAAATTTCCAAATAGGTCAAATTTTGATAGATGACTTCTATACAGTTTTGTACAACACTGTACAACCATCATTTTGTGTTGACAACTCAAATTTATAAATTCATACAATCCATAAACAATTTTCTTCCCCTTGTGGTTGATTTGTATAGTAATACAACACAATTTTGTGTCTATACGATCGATTTTTGGATGGTGACAATCGTCTTTACAGTTGAGTATGGTGGTTGTACATAATTCATACAATTGAATATGTGCAATTCTATAATCCTTTTTTTCTTTTTTTCTTTTGGAGTGTGGCTTTAAAAACAATACTTTTTCAAACCTGTCTTTTTAAACTGAAAATTAATTAATCCTAGTTTTGAATGATCCGAAACCGTTTTGACTCTTTGAAGTGTCACGTTAGTGATCCCTCAATTTATCTCTACCAACAATAGTCCCTAGGTCTTCACACTTGCATAGACTTGGTGACACCTAGACTATTGAAGTCACAAGAATGGAAACCTTGTCTTTCAAAGGCCCGAGACTATTGATATAGGTTTGAGAATGTTAGGCTCTAATACCATATAACGATAATATGAACACATAAAGAAAACCAATATTACATTAATAAATCTTTCTTATAAAGGGTTACATGATAATTTCCTAACATCAATGTCCTGAAGTATTGTTATGTATTTTGGTAACCCACCTTGAATGCTTCCACATCATGGTTTTGCCTCTTGAATCATCACCTCCTTTCTCTCATACTTATGTAGTGACTAAATCAACGTACTGATAAAATATTTGTGGTATGAATCACCATTGTAATGTAGATTGTAAACAAATAATGACAAGTTATCTTTACCAGTTACAAGTGCCACTTTATTATGGAATTTCAAGGAAGATGTGTGTGTGTGTGTGTGTGCGCGCGCACGCGTGCACACGCATGTCCACACACATGCATGCATGTATGTGTGTGTATATACACACACATACATATATATGTGTATCCACACACACACACACACAAGTTCTAAAAAAAGATTCTAAAAGTCAGATTACTCGACAACTGAGAGTTTTCCAGGTCAATAAGTCATCACCGTAAGGTTTCTTTGATGGGGCCTGCCAAGGAAATGATCATAAAAGCATTCCCGGGGGCTTTTATTTCAATAAGAGAGGCACTACTATAACTTTAAGGCATGTTTAGGAATTGGATCTAATAATTATGCTAAGCTTATGGCTCTTAGATAATTGATGATGTTGGTAAGTGCAAATTTATGGTGATTTGATGCTCGTGATTAAATGGATGAATGAGTATTAGTAGATTCATGATATTACTCTTTGGTCTCTGGCCATACAATTAAAAGAGAATAAATCACAGTTTGAACTTATCACTAAATTTACTCACATATACAAAGAACACAACATTGCAATTAACACATTATCAAAAGAAGGTTTGCTACATGATGATGGTTTTCTACTATTGGAATAATTTATTGATGGAGTCTAAACTAAAATTAGACTTGATATTTGATTAGACAAGTACTTAGATAACGAGGGGTTTTAAAAAGCCTTTGAATCAATGGCTGAAGTTTATTTGGAAGACTTGGGAGGTTACTAGTTAATCCCTTTTTATTGTATTATGTGCTGTCACATGAAAAATGTATTTTATATTTTCTCTCGAATATAAAATGTGATTTTACACACACATGCACACATATACATAATGGTTAATTTCTTTTTGTTATATTTTATGTTTCGACACATGGATAACGTGTTCTATATTCTCTCTCTCTATATAACTTTACACGAAACTAATATCCTCTCTATATATAACTTTGCAGGAAACTAATATCCTCTTGTAATTTTTTTTTCCATGAGAAAATGACACTTTATATTATATAGAAATATAAACAAAACAATTACAAAATGAGTCATAATAGGCCTATATGCCACATAAACTTTTGGGCATCCTCCTACCACAAAACCAGAGATAAAAGGCAAACCATCCCTATCACAAAGATGGACTGATCCAGTCCCATACAAAAATTGTCTCAACAGAGCTTTTACCATACAGTTTCCACAAAGAGATAAAAGAGATAGCGACCATCCCTTTCACATAGATGAAGAAAATTGTTCCTAGCCCAATACAAATTCAGTCACATCATTACATTCATCCGAATAAAAAATAGACTACTCCCCGCCTCCAACAAAAGAAGCATTCATTACATGATTGTCATAAAAAAACAACAAGTCCCCTTGCATAAAGACCCACTTATGAGATGACCTAGTGACAGATCCAACTGTTGCCAAAATCCGAGAGCTTCTTCTATAAATTTAAAAACATGTGTGGCCCTTCATGGCCACCTTCTACTTGGAAGTATTCAATGGATCTTGGATTCTTTATCAATGCCACTATTGACAACCTGTCAGCGTCTGTGTTATCTTCCCTATAGATGTGGTCGAAGGAAATATTTTGAAAGGATTTTATAAGATTTGATACTCTTTCCTTCCAGCAATCCAGCGCTATCACTTGAAGACTGCCCTTCCCTCTCAACCAGTCTATGATTATCTTCGAATCCCTCATAACCGAAAGCTTTGAGATGGAAAAACGAGCCACCAGAGTTAATAGAGTCCAAGCTCCCATCAATTCAGCCCTATTATTTGTTCCAGGTCCACAGTTAATTAGCCAATGAAAGATTTTGTGTTCGCTAATCTTTAGCACTCCCCCCACTCCACAACAATTTCCTGAGGCAACTGTCGCTCCATCAAACCAACCAACCGATCCTTCCTTCACCATGCACACAACCCTTTTTCTAACTTTATTTTGTATACTTGGAGACCTCGAATTCGCCCACTGTAAAATAGACAAAATCGCGACTCTTTGTACATATGAGTCCCTATTTTTGAAAATTGCTAGATTTCGCTCTTTCTAGATATTCCAACAAATATAAAAGGGAAGAGTAAGATAATCTCAGTACAATAATCTCCATTTTTTGAAACACTGATTGATGGAGTATCCCGTCCAGGTCCCTGAAAAGTTTAATTTTTGAATAATTATGTCCCACACAGAACGAGTGAAATGGCATTCTACAAAAAGATGATAGATAGACTCTCGATTCTTCTTGCATAAAATGCACCAGCCCAGTCCTACAAACCCTCTTCGCTGCAATATATCCCAGGTTAATTTAAAGCATGCCTTCGAAACCTATTACCTGTTGAAAACCGGCAACACAAACCTCCAAATTAATCTTTTCATAGATTATCATCGAATGAAATTGTAAATAAACAACATTTATTTGAATAATTAAATAATTAAAAACATTTACTTTTGTCATGCCACAGTGGTATCGATATTACAAACCTCCAAATTAATCATGAAAAGAAAGTTTTAACCATTTCAACTCTTAACTAAATATAATTTTATATTTAACATTTATGGTAAGGAATAGCCACAATGTGGCACCTATTATAGTGACCATGTATGGTTGCAATAGTTCACACTAGGGGTGACTACAAACTTAAACACCTTATGTTGTTCGTGAAATCATACACCCCGTGTTGCTCATGAAATTACACATGTGCACTATTCATGAACTCCCACCTACACTACCTAGTAGGGTGCTCAACCCATGTGCAGAGGCTCCATGTGTTGCTCATTGGCATGTGATTTTGACTGATCTTGTTCTCTTAGGGCCACGTGATCTTTTGTGATAGTATTACATTGTTTTTTTATGCTCTTGTCCATATTTCTTGGTAGGTGAATATTTACTTTTTAATTGTAGTGCTTTTGTCTGGTAGCTATTTATCAAAGTATTGTTGTGACAAGTTTCGATGGTGAGATCTTCACGGTTTTAGATTCCAATGGTACCAGTGGAAACTATATACATATAGAATTCATTCCAAATTATTTTAATGCTCAAGCCCTTGAGTGTCGATATTTTGATGGTGTTTGCGGTAGAGTGATTTCATAGTGAAGATAGTGCAGTTTGTGTACCACACTTGAGGCCCAACCTCTGCCACACAGGATGGAATAAGGCATGAAGGAAAAGCACATGCCAAAGTGGTGCATTTGAAACCCTAAGTTACAAACAAGTGATAAGAGTCAACCACAATAATGCAAGCATTGTTCTTCATAAACATTACATAGATACAAGTGTTTTTGTGTCTCTACAATTAGGAGCTAGAGATAGATAGAGGCAGAGTTGGTGCAACAATGCAACACAAGAGTAACAATAACCCAACAAATAATAGAGAATTTCTTTCAGAGATAGAATTGGTGCAACAATGTAACACAAGAGCAACAATAATCCAACATATAATAGATAGTTTCTTCTAGAGATAGAGTTGGTGGAACAATGCAACACAAGAGCAACAATAATCCAACAAATAATATATAATTTTTTCTAGAGATAGAGTTGGTGCAACAATGCAACACAAGAGCAACACTAATCCAACAAATAATAGAGAATTTCTTCCGATTCAAATGATAATTTGTGTATTCATGTCTTAAATTCATTTTTTTATTATTATTTTTCATTCACTTTTATTTTATTTTATTTTATATTCATAGTTGAAGAGAATTTATACGAAACAAGTTAAATGTCTCTTTTGTAGAGATTTTTTCTCCTGGAAATACTCCATTGTTGTGTCTTGCATAGATATGATCAATGGATCATAAGTGTTGTTGTTGTCTTGTGTGTAGAAGATGATTGAATTGATATTATTGTTGTTGTGGATAGATAATTGAATTGATATTATTGTTGTCGTGGATAGATAATTGTTGAAATTATATGATACTGGAATTTCAACTTCATTTTTTTTAGGCTTCAAACATGTGAGCAAGCCAAAATAATGCAGTTTGCATAGAAACTATTGATAAATTTAGACTATTGAAAGAGATTATAATAAATTCAAACCATCTAAGACATACTATTCAACATAGCATAGATATATTAATTGATTGGAGTTTTTTTTTTAATCCAATTTGACAATCATTGTATGTGATTCCTCTACAAGCTTGGAGTCCTCAAGGGAGGATGATTAGTTCAAAGGATTTGAAGATCGACTTCTTGTTAATGATGCCAATTGGACTAACATTCACATTGCAAACATACATTCTCTTTAATATTATTGGAATTCGATTCTGAGGGACTCCTACTTCAATAAAGAAGATATGTTTCTACAATGTCAATAGTAGAGCAACGGGCCTTGTGTTAAAACAACAACAACAATAAACTTCATGTATGTGATGTCATCTCCCATCATTTTTTATGAGGCTACACATTGAGACCATCAAACTACAATGAATAATTACAAAGACCTTATTACTACAAACTTTATTTCAAACTACAATGTAGGACTTCATCATGGATACAAGAGCTAACATCAACACTTTAAAGCCCATGGAGAATGGTATAAATTCGGGTGCTATACATGGGAGTAGCAGAGAACAACAACAACTTCAACTTCATGGTGGCAATGTAATGCAAGTGTTAGGGTCAAAGAACAACAACAACTTCATGGTGGTAGTGTAATGCAAGTGTTAGGGTCATTTAGGAGTTTGAAACATGAATAACAAATGTTTTAAACTCCATGCAAACTCAATGTTTCCGTGTTCCACTTTGGGATAAAATATCTATGATGGTCTCGTAGAAGTGAATGGAAAATAATGAGAGGTAGAAATATACCTCATCCTTGCTCCTCCATATTTGTTAGGTAGAAGATGAATTCCCCTCCAATACTAAGAGCTGCAACAATGAATTTCAATTTCCCTTTCTGCAAGGATGCGATGGATGGCTAATGTTCTAGCAAATGGCCTCCTCAACCCCTCTTCATTGGTGGGAGGAATAGATGACGAGCATGAAAGGAAGAACAAAAATGTTGAGTCTCTATCAAACCATAAATTACGAACATCTTATAAATCTGATCAATTTTATGGTCTAAATTACTTTTGGCAATTGCACATGATAATGATGGTTTGATGTGCTAAGATGACTATGATTTCTCTCTCTACAATAACATGGTTCTGAATATTCTCTCATTTCTTTACATCCCATGGTAGCTATCCCCATAAAAAAATTTCAAACACCATAGTTTATTGTCCATTTCATCAAAACATTCTTTATTTTCAATTTATTTGCAAATGATCAATTTGTTATAAATCATGTCAATCTCACAAATCAATGGGTTGTGCTACTCTTCCCACTAAAAAAGTGGCGATTTATGCATCACCATAAAAGTGGTAGAAAATCACAACATATTTGCAAAAATAGATCCTTTAATTAACATAAATTAAAATAATATGGTATAACTTCACAACATATTTTTGCAAAAATAAATCTTTTAATTGATATAAATTAAAATAATATGGTATAACATTACAACATATTTTTGCAAAAATAAATCCTTTAATTGACATAAATTAAAATAATATAATATAACTTCACTACATATTTTGCAAAAATAAATCCTTTAATTGACATAAATTAAAACAATAAGATATAACTTCACATCATATTTTTGCAAAAATAAATCTTTTAATTGACACAAAATAAAATATACCAAACATTACAAGTTTTAAAATTTTAATCATTAAACGAATATAGTACCATATAAACACACATGAATCACATCAATTATATTAAATCCACATAATAATACCATTTGTAAATTGCTCCTCACGAACAGCTTTGTCAAGGGCCTCCTCTGTCAGAGAATGAAACTTGACCTCTCGAACTCTTGTCTCATGCGCAATCTCCTCTCACCATCTGGTTTTTTGATTTCTGCTACTCTCAACAGAACCAATATCGTCGGGTTTACCGCTTTACTCCGTCCGAACTATGAACCCCACCACCCGAAGTCCATCAGGCTTTTGCAGTTCTATTTGAACACTATAGCCGATTTTCCGCAAGTCTCTGCACCTACAACTGCCCTTTAGTGGCCTCCATGCCTTAGCGGGACTTACTACCAGTGCTCGGCAAGTGCGTTACACCAAACTACCAGCGAACCTTACTAACTGGATGAACGAACTCTATCAGACGGTACCAAGGAACATCAATTGCAAATACATGCAAATAAATGAGATCACAATGTGCGCATAATAGAGAGACAAGAAGTAAACTTCAGAGTTTAAAACATATGCGGAAGACTTTATATTAATCAGAGCAAATCGGGTATTACAATGTGTGCCAGATGCACAGATTACAGACTCAGAGTAGGATGCTCTTCGCTCGACTAACAGACAGAAAGACACGAAGCTTCAGACAGAAGGGAAGCTTAGAGACTGACTCACAAAGACTCGAATTCGGGAATGCCTGATAATGAACTCTAACCCTTTATTTATACAAACTTGAGGCGGTAGAGTCATTATGAAGCTAAGACTTGAAGAGACTTGTGGTCCTACATGTCGACCACTCAATCTTACTTTTAGGATTTGGCAGATGTATTCACGCAGGAATCTCTGACCAAATCATCATCTTTATTTCCAATCCACCGAAAAAAGATTACGATATCAGATTTGTTGGGGTTGTCACGCAGGATTCCCTTATCAAATCACCGAAAGCAGATTTAGAACAATAGATCTGACGGAGCAATCATGTAAGATTCTCCGACCAGAGGACAGACATAAAATAAAGTATTACATGGTAAACAATAGAGCATCTTTGAAAATGTGGGTCAAATCGCACCAAAAGTCGGAGAAGTGCTCCGAGTTTCCAAGATTCTCTTTATTTGACATGACCACACTATGTACAAAGTGGAGTTTAATAACGACAACCCACGGAACCCGGATGACACCACTGTCGGCCATCTAGACATGAATTATTACAAAGTGGAGTTTGATGTGTAAACCCACGGAAACCATTATTCTAATGGATAATCATGAAAATGACGAAAATTATAAGGATCCCAATGTTGGATATATACTTCTTTGAATAATTCAGGATCCTCATTACTTTCTTCTTCTTGGTGAAGCACAAATTTGGTTCGTATTACCCATTGGATGTCTTTCCCTTACAAACAACATCTTGTATTCTTCTTCAGAGAATAGATCAACAATACTTTCAAGTCTTTTATTATTGAAGATAAACATCCTGCCAACTTCTGATACTCGAGGATTTATTCCAACTGGATTTAATCCAAACTTAAGCCACCATTCCATTAACCAGTCTGGTTCAGGGCCGAGGATAAAGGAATCTGCAAATTTTATCATACAGTAATAATATTTGTATCTATCTATCCATAAACAAATATTGAATCACATTGATTTATACTGATGATAATTTATATTGAACAATTTTTCTCCAGGATCCCTATTTGGCCAATCTTGTATTGTTCTTGTCCTATTAATTTGGAAGAAGTTCCATGCAGGAGTTTGATGCCATCTTTGTGTTTGCTGACAAAACCATTCTCTATTAGCAGATTTGATTTTGCTAAGGTCTCTCATTTCTACCAATTTATCTCTGGTTGTAATGGTAGAGGCTTGGTGCATCCTTCCAAGGATATGCTGAGGAGGAAGTACATTTATACTTGTATTTCTTGAAAATCCAGGTAATCCTAACTCAATTTTTTCTGAGGATCTGAGTTGCCAACCTGGTATCCAATTTTGTTCAAAAACTTTCCAGGGAGTATTATCAGCCAGATAATGAGTTACAGGAGCATTTCTCTGATCATCCCATACTTCTACAGTTACCAAACTTTTATTACAATAGGCAATTTGAATATGGGATTCAGAGACAAATGGCAGTTCAAGTCTCTTAGGAGGATGTTCTCTAATCTTTGGCAATGTAATAAAATATCCAGGTCTCATGTCTAAGCAAATACAAGAACCATGTGGCTCTACAGCAGAAAGAAATGGAGTACCAAGGATACAATCTACTGGAAGATCTGCCATTTGATATCTCATTCCTAAAGCATAATCTTCAAGAATCAAAATGCCTTTAGAAATTTCAAACTGGAAGGAAGTGTCTACATTTCCTAGTCCAGTAGCTGATCCAAAACTAGGAAGCCAATATTTTGCAGGGATCAGATCTTTGTTTAGCAGATTTAAATCAGATCCAGTGTCTATAAGTGCAGTCAAGAAAAATATTTCCTAGTTGATTTCTCACTGAATCTTGATATAATACTTTTGATATTTTACAGGCAGAATTTTCATACCTGTCATCCCCTGCATTTCGCCTGTTGTCTGTTCCTGAACAATGGATTCAAAAGGAGCATCCTCAAGTGGAGGAGGGATAGAATCCAATCTTTCCTTAATTTCTCTAATTTCTTGTCTTGCCCATGAGTCAATTTTAAAACTGAATGCTGCATCTTCTTCAATTCTTTTGACTCTTTCTTTTAGGTCACAAACTTCTTTTTTCAAAGAGAATACCTCTTTAGCCAAATCAGTAAGAGAGGTATTTTGTAGTTTGGGCTCCCTATTGAATTTGATATAAGTCTTTGTATTTTTATCAAAGGAAGCATCAATAAACAAAGGCTGTCTCTTAGGCAGTTCCAGGTGTTTACCTTTCTGTTCAGCCTTAACAGTCTTGATGAAAGTTTCTAGGAGAGAATTTTTCATGTCTCCTTCAGGGAGGCTTTTGATCCGTGAAAGCATTTGTGCCTCCTGATCTGCTGTATTTTTAAACATGCAAACCTTCAGCTTCTGCTGTATTTCAGGTTCTGATTCAAAATCAGAATTATCAGTGCTTTCGCTGCAGGAACAGAAGTCATGATTGCTACAGTTACAATATTGATTCATCAAAATTTCTTTTTCTGAGTTATATTCAAACTCAGATGCAGTAGTAGTAGAAGGACATCATCCTTCTCTAAGAAGATGAACTTCTTCTTTTGGTTTGAATGGGTTATAAGGGCAAGAATTTGTATCATGATTGTTTGCCCCACATCTGTTGCAGTGAGTCTTCAAGACTAACTGTCTTTTCACCTGAGCCTCTTTTGCTTTTTGTTCATAAATTTTTCCTTTGGCTCTTTTGGAGGCTGTGTTTTCTGGACAATTATGAGCATAATGTCCATGATTCCCACATATCTAGCAAGTAATTCCCTGTTTTGCTTCTTGAGTATGGCTTTTGAGCTTGATATCTTTAGGCTCGTAATAATGTGTTATGGGAATATACTTGTATCTAGCTTTGTATTTTCTACCCTTTTCTCCTCGGAATTCTTTTGACTTCTTTTTCCTTTTTCTGGCTGGATTGGTAAGATACAAGCCATATTGTTCACAAATAGATTTTTGATCAGGAAGATATGAGGACTTTGATACAAAGTTTTGTACTTTCATGCTAGTACATAGTCCTATAAAGGCTTTAGTAATAAGGGAGTAGATTTCTCCCCAGGTATACGTTTCATAAGGAAGTTTGAATACTTCCTCCATCTTTAGATATTCTACAAACTTACTTGGTAAAGCTGCCAAGTAAACTTGCTTCCATAGCAGATTTGCACTTTCTTTGACCTCAAAAATCCTTTGTGTCCATTCTTTATGAAATTGCTCATATTCAGACATTTTTCTGCATTTCATATTCATGAGGATAATCTCATGTTTGTCTGCAATTTCATTTTCTGTTCCACACCAATGCTCAAGTATGGCAATAGTAAGAGCACCAATCATATTATTTACTGCAGTCCCATCATAATGATATACAATATCTCCTTCTTCATCTTTAAGAATTTCTGCTTCCATTTTTGAAATCATCAGAGGAGAAGAAATAACTTCCCACCATTTGCTAAGAGTTCCTGTGAAGCATTGAATAATTGTTTTGCATGCTTCTACTTCAGTCTTTCCTTTCATACACATAATTTTGTATGAGACATACATCCTGTCAATCATTTGTCTTGTTTATGCTACTGACAGGTTATCAATGTTCCATTCCTGAAACCAATCTTCAACAAATGTTTGGGTATCTGGAAGCCTACCTTTTCCAACTAGGTCAGGAGTTGATGGCCTGGTAGAATGATGTGGAAGGTCCTCATACGCTGGATTCTTGATAGTCACTAAGGCACGATCACCTTTAGAAGTTTTAGAAGAAGATTCAGGCACTTCTTCTTCTGGAGGGAAATGTGATGGGAATCTTTTTACAATTTCTATCTCAGAAGGCTTATGTACAGAAGATAGAATAGAAATATGAGGGCTAGGAAGGATAAAGGAGCTTGGGATGGGTTTATCAGGATGACTGCCTTTGCCTTTTATTTCTGTCAAAGTTTTTCCCATGTTTGAAAAGGCATTACCCAGTCCTTTCATTATTTCTTCATGATTTCTGCTAGATTCCCTTGCCCTATAGGAAATCTCAGACAAAGCAGAATCCATTTTGTCTTTAACTTCAATGACTTTTTCTTGTATATGATCTACAGATTTTACTATAGTTTTTGTAGATACGTGTAGATCCATAATCTGATCTTTTCTTGCATAGTCATTGGTTATGAAAGTGTGTGTAGCCATTCCTCTTAAAGCAATATTTGTTTAGTTAACTTGTTCAGAGACTGACTGGACTCTCTTATCAATCCCAGATCGCTGGGTTGCTTCTTCTGATAATAATAAAGGAACTGCTCTGACTTGTTTAACACTATCTTCTAGCACAATTCCTTTAAACGGAGGAAAAGTAGAGTTTGATTCAACAATACTTCCATCAAGACTTTTCCATTTATGTTTTGGAGATGACTCTGAAGTTTCTCATATCACTTGGACTACACTTTCTTGTTTTAATTTCCTCCATTCAAAGAAGGAAATCCAAATATTTTCCTCAGTCATATATGTCTGCCATTCTTTGGCCAGTTTAAGCTTTTCGGGATCTGGTATGACTGAATTAAATTCTTTGGTTTCAGGATTTGTAAACAAATCCCAGTTCAACATTCTTTTGATCCATTCATCAGGAATAGATCCTTTCTGGCATCCTCTCATGACTGTATGAAATTTATGCATTTCATCTACAGAGGGTCTTTGAATATCACTGGGTAAAGGATTTGTAAATCTACAGTCAAGGATAACTGTGTCACATTGTTCAGTATATCCTAACCCATACTTAGGAGTACCAGGTGGTCTCATGCCCTTATAGATGTCTTTAATCCTGGGATCTAACGATTCAATTGAGGGCATGTAATGGATCATAAAACATAAAGTACTGTCAGAAGTAGAGACCGACGATTCTACAGTATTATGTACAGATCTAACATACTCAGAAGAATCCATAGTAGTATTTAAATCTTACTATTTCTGCACAGAAAAGCAGGGCGTTTAGTCTTATGTCTTCTTGAAAGAAGATTAGACAGGCTCCTGGCCGACTGCTCAGGCAGAAACTAGTAATCTCAAAATACGGGACTGGATTCTAAACAGGACTTTATACAAAACACAGAGCAAATAGCTATATCAGATCGAAGAGAGTTTGATATCATACCCGGGTTGAAAAGAAGGTCATGGCTTAAAAGAAGATTAGACAAGCTCCTGGCCGACTGTTCAAGCATAAACTAGTAATCTCAAAATACGGGACTGGATTCTAAACAAGACTTTATACAAAACACAGAGCGAATAGCTATATCAGATCGAAGAGAGTCTGATATCATACCCGGGTTGAAAAAAAGATCAAAACCCATTGCCAATAATTTTTTTTTTAAGATCACTAATACAACACATTATTGTAAATCTTTGCTCTTTTCTTTAGCAGATTATTGTAAATCTTTGCTATTTTTTAATAATTTTTTATATAATAAATAGTTTTAATTTAAACTTTCTAAGTTTTAACTTTTTTTTCTTGTATATTATCTATTTAATTTTGATTGAATGAAAAATTGTTGGATTTGAAAATTTGAATGGTTAAATTTGTATAATAAAAATATTCTATAAATTTTTCATCCCACTTAATTCATTTATATATTTAAAAATACAATTTAAATAATAAAATATTATAATTTTACTCAAATTTAAATTACCCAATTAAAAGAAAAAAAAACCTAATAAATATTCCCTTTTGTCCTTTTTCTTCTTTCAATATTTCGTTCCCCACATTAATATTCCGGTTTAAACATTTTTTAAACTGGGCACGGTTGTAAATATTTGCGAGTAGCAAACTTACCTTCCGTGTGAAGCTTTTTTTCTTTAAAGTCACTAATGGTCAGCATTGGTAACTCAAGCATCCCCAAGGAGAACAGCGCACTTAACTCTGGTGGAGGTATAACCCACCCCACTCAAATCCCTAATTTTACAATTTTACAGTGCGATTCATTTTCTATATGCCCTGTAAACCCTTCTCTTGATAGATTTCTCGCCCTAGATAGATTTCAACTTCCAGCGACACTCTCCTCCGCCAAAAACTAGTTGAATGTCGTTGCAGGTTGCAGACACACCAAACAAGCAGAAAAGAAAAAGCGGTCCAGCGTTCCGTTCATCATCATTAGCAGCAGATTTCTTTTACAGCGATTTGCAGCCGCGGGCGATTTGCAGTCGATTTCCAGTGCGAGCCGGACCAGCAAAGTCAATAGCAGAACCTCTTTCTAACTACCATTGTGCCAGATTATAGCAGATTGCGCCAAGGCTACGCGAGGCGAGCCTGAACCTTCGAATCCCGAGGAGCGGAGAAAACGTGGAGAGCGCTGAGAGAATTGGTGAATTTGAACACCGAATCGACTCTGAGCAGCTGGTCTGTAGCCGAATCGACTCAGATTTAATTTGCATTGGAATATCTACAATCACACTGTTCAATCTCCCCTTTTTATACTGACAGATTGATTAACCTCAAGAATGTATGCAAACTGTTCGAAGAAAGCTTTCAATAACAGAGAATCAAATGCATGTTGTCTTAAAGGCAGTGGCAGACACCCAGGGACAGGGACAGGGACAGAGGCAG
>SNQJ01S0095433.1:15650-31821 GCA_010110895.2 Picea sitchensis | reverse complement strand
AACAAAAAAATACAGTAAAACTCAGATTCTATTAATGACTTTCTGGAATACAAAAGACTATAAAAGCAAAGCACACAAGCTAGCTAGAATGGTGGTAGCTCATCTTTGAAGAGAGATGTGTTAGCTACACTCATTCAAAAGAAGTTGATTACAATGAGGTTTCAAATGTCTAGCCGAGGAGTGAATATTATGAATGGCCTAATACATCCCAACAAGGATCTATTGGGTGTTTCTAAGTAAAAAAAACGTCATTTAGGGCCTAAAAATGGCCCTAGAAATTTGGGACCTAAAAAGCTGTAGAAAAACTGCCATGATGGAAACTGTAATTTGAGCCAGTGGAATAAGTGGGAGCCCACCGATGTCCAACTAGATCAGTCCTCCTCCCTTAGGAATCAATGGTCTTCATTGTGTCAAGTTCCTCCATCATATAGGGAAACTTCTACTGAATCTAACTCCTGGTGAGCCACTTGCCCTGATGAAGAAACTGCCCTACTTTGACGACTTGATAGAGTTGGATGTTATGCTTATGGGTGCCCATTATCTTGGTGTCCATGATCCAATCAATTGTCTCCTATTCAATGCATTTAGGATTGAGTTTTGTGGGGGCCAAGTGATCGACTGCGTTTGAAGTTTCCAGGAGAGGTGGAAAATATGGTCGAAGCAGTTCCACATTAAATATTGGGTGTAAGCCAAGGAAAGGATGAATAATTAATTCAAAATAATTCTCACCCATATCCATGGTGATGGTGTAAGGCCCATATCAGAGTGGTAAAATATTCTGATGGGGTCCTCTGAGGCATTCTTTCTGCAAATGCAACCATACCATATCTCCCACTTGAAACTTGTGTGGTACCCGATGTTGATCATGGAGTTGCTTTTACATGGCATTGACTTTCTACAAAATATCATGAACTTGTTGTTGGATGTGCTTATTTCACTCAACAAATTTGGATTCTTGATAAGACTCATTTTGAGCATGATAGGAATCTTCCTATACATCTGCAACAGGAAAAGCTACATCAATGGGGGCCAATGGTTGGAACCCTAGGGTCCAAGAACACCTAAAAAGGGTTGTGGGCAATAGAGCTATGGATGGCTATGTTGTAGCTATGTTGAACATAAGGAAGGATTTCATTCCATGTGCATGGATTTTTGGAATTGTACATCCTTAGGATATGGACAATCATCCTTTTGACTACCTATGTTTTTCCATTAGTGTGTGGGTGGAAGGCAGTCGATTTGGGCAACTTGGTGTCCATCATCGACCATAGGATGTACCAAAATTTGCTCAAGAATCTATTTTCTCGATCTGAGATAATGGTTCATGGGAGCCCAAAATGAACCCAAACACGTTCAAAGAAGAGCTTGGTGGTGGCCTCAACTATGAGGCTCTTCTTACAGGGTGCCAAAAATGCCATCTTAGAGAATCAATCAATGACCATAAAGACACATTCATTCCCATGCTTGGTTGAAGGTAGACCGAACATGTAATCCATGGATATGGACTCCCAAGGCCTATATGGAGTAGGAAAACTGGTGTATAGCCTTTATTTCTTGATGGAAGGCTTGGAAATAGCACATGAAGTGCATGATTTGATGTATTTGCAGAAATATTTTCGAAGCTTCTACCGATAAAAATGATTTTGTAATACTGCCACTATTTTTTCTACTCCAAAATGTCATGTTTGCCTACTATAATGAGCTTCCTAGATAAACTTTGCACGCTCACTTGAAGGAACACATAGATGGCTCAGATGACATAGAAATCCATCCTGGAGATGAAAGTATGGAACTATTTTTTCCACACTCAATGTCTAATAGGAAGCAACAAAGTCAGAGTCATTATTATATAAGTGTGGTCTCCTGAATGTCTCATGACCATAGGAGTTAAGAACTATGGTTAGCACCAACACTGGGGGTTGACTGAGAAAATCTGCGAGATGGTTGGTGTTTCCCTTCTTGTACTTGATGTTCAAATGAAATAGTTGTAGGTACATGGAACACTTCTTATGGTCGTCATTCGTAACTTTTCTTGTGTCTGCATGAATTGCAGGGGCCCGTGATCAATGTGGATGATCGTTTCCTTCCCCAAAATGTGATGCTTCCACTATTGACATGCCTGCACAATGGAGTACATCTCTTTGTCATAGGTGGGGTATCTACTAACAACATAAGATAATGTTTACTATGGTAGGGTACTAGATGCCTATCCTGAGTGAGGACTACACCGATAGCATAATCTGAAGCATTTGTCTCAATATCAAATGGTTGTTGCAAGTTTGGAAAAATAAGGATTGGTGCTGAGCAGAGGTGAAATTTCAAATCCTCAAATGATTTTTGTTGGGATGCAGGCCACAAAAACTTGGCCTTTTCTCCACTCTTCATCACCTAGATTACAGCCCAAGCGATACGAGAGAAAAGCAACACAAATCAATAGTAGAAGTTGGCGAGGCCCAAGAAGTTGCAGAGCTCGGTCATTGTCTTCAGGGCCGACCAATCGCGAATGACTTGGATCTTCGTTGGATCCACATGCACACCCTGCTCATCCATGATGTATCCCAAAGATTGGATTCTACACATGCCTAAGGAATACTTCTCCAAATATGCATATAACTTGTGTTGTCGTAGGGTGTCTAAGACCTGTAATATATGCTTCAAATGTTCCTCCCAAGTTTTGTTGAAGAAGAGGATGTCGTCTAGATATACAACCACAAAGGAGTTTGTGAATGGTTGCAATATGTCATCCATCATTTGCATGAATGTGGTCGGGGCATTAGTCAAGCCGAAATGCATGACCAACCACTCGAAGAGAACTTCTTTAGACTTGAATGTTGCCTTCCATACATCAGTTTGCTCAATCAACACCTGGTGGTAGCTTGACTTCATATCGATCTTGCTGAAAAAATTGGCTCCCTTGAGCTAATCGAGAAGATATTCAATTTGGGGGATTGGATATCGTTTCTTTAATGTGATATTTTTTAGGTCTTTGTAATCAATACAAAGTCTATATGTCCCATCCTTATGTGCTAGAACAGTTGGGCTTCCCCAAGGTGAGGATCTTGGTTTGATGTGGCCCTTCAAAATTAGCTCCTGGATATGGCATTTGATTTCTTCATCCTCCATAACATAATGCTTGTACACAAGGTCATTAGGAAGAGGAGCCTCAGGTGTCAAATAAATTGAGTGATTTACTTGACAGTGCACATGCACCCCAGTAGGTGAGGAAAATATGTCTTTTTTTCTCTTCTACTATCTTGTCCACCTGTTGTTGTGCAAAGAGACCCTGTGTAGAGGTTTTGACCATTGCAGTGACCTTCTGTTCACCTTCTGACCGAACCATAAAGAGGAAAAATCCTCCGGTCTGAGAGAGTCTCAAGCTTGAATCTACCATGTATGCAAAGTCGTTGAAAACACGCAAAGTGAATATTGGTACAAAGGATAACCCCAAGTTCACACTCCTTTGAGATTACTAGAATGAAGAAAATGTTGAGAATATTGTTGGTTTACTGTGTGAATACCATAACTTTTTTCTAACTACATTTTCAGAATTGAAAGGGATTGTTGGGGTGCTAGGGGAGATGAGGATTCCTTTGAAACTAGATTCCAAGCCAGTGAAGTAAAGACCATACTAATTGATCTTAGTATATAAGCATGAGATCCGAATTATAATTTGCATATATCTGTGGAAATATAATGATGCTTTCTTACGTGATATGTTTCCTACCTCGTTTATAGATGAATTTTTGGAGAATGTAGGAGGAAAAAAAGCCTACTCATTTACTGATGGATTCTTCGGGTATCACTAGATTAATATTGCACAGGAAGATAGGCACAAGACAACATTTGTGACAGAATGAGGATGTTATCAATATACAATTATTCCTTTTGGATTGAAAAATGCACCAACAATGTTTTCCCAAGTGGTTGTCACAGTTTTTAAAGAATTCATTCTTAACTTCCTAGAAGTATTTTTGGATGATTGGACAATTTTCAGTTTGTTGAAGGACCATGCTGAAATTCTACACTTGATGTTGGACAGATGTAGACAGTTCCATATTTCTTTGAACTTGAAGAAGTGTATTTTTTGCACACCATTTGGTATCTTGTTGGGTCATGTAGTATGTAAACAAGGACTTTTGGTTGATCCTGCGAAGATTGTTGTTATTATCTATCTGCAACCACCTACTTCAGTGCAACAACTGAAAGAAACCTTAGGACATACGGGGTATTACAATTTTTTTATTAGGGGATATGCGCAGCTTACAGCCCCGCTGGAAAATTTGTTGAAGAAGGAGGTTAGGTTTCAATGGAACGAGGAATGTCAGCAAAGTTTGAATACCTTGAAGCAAACTAGTTATTGCGTCGATTTTAGTATTTCTATACTGGAAGAAGGAATTGCATGTCCACATAGATGCTTCATCTATAGCATTAGGCATAGTTCTATCTCAGCTAGGTGAAGGAGATTTGGATCATCCCATTGCATTTGCTAGCAGAAAGTTGTAAACTACTAAACATAATTACACTACTACAGAGCAAGAAGGATTGGCAATGGTGTATGCACTACAGATGTTTAGGCATTATCTGATGGTATCAAATTTTATGATATACAAAGATCATTTTGCACTGAGATACTTAGTCAATAATCTAGTGTTGGGGGGTAGAATATGCAGATGGATGTTATTATTTCAGGAGTATGATTTTGAAGTGATTGTGAAACCAGGAACATTTAATACAAGACCTGACCATTTGTCGCACATACTACCAGGGGAAGATACAATAAATATGGATGACTATATACCAAATTCACACCACAGTATAGATGATCGATGATTACTTTACATATATTGTTAGTTCTTGAGTACAGGAGTATCCCCACCCAGCTTTACAGTTGCATAGAAGAAGTAGCTAGTATTAAAGAAAATAGATTATTATCTTATAGCGGGGAATTTATATAAGTTAGGCACATATGGTATTCTTTGGTGATGTGTATTAGAGAACAAGAGGCTTATGATATTATTAGAGGCACATGAAGCAATTGCAGGAGGCCACTATGCAAGGAAAGCGATGGCTAGAAAATTTTGCGCGTAGGACTTTGGTGGCCCACCCTTCATAAGGATGCTAAAGAGTTATTTCATACCTATGATGTCTATCAACGAGTTGGGAAGCCATCCAGAAGAGACGATATTCCTTTAATACTGCAAGTTACGTTGCAGGATTTTGATAAATGGGAAGTTGATTTCATTGGACCAATAAACTCATTGGAAAAAAGGTCGGGATAAAGATATATAATCACTGCAACATATTACTTGAACCGATGGGCTGAAGCAGAACCTGTCAGATACTGCAACTCAGATATTGTTGCACGATTTCTATTTTAGAATGTTGTTACGAGGTTTGGATGTCTGAGAGTCCTTATGAGTTATCAGGGGACCCATTTTTTGAATAAAATTATTGTTGCATTGACAAAGGAATTTCATATTCATCACCAGAAGAGCACACCTTATCACCCTCGAGAAAATGGAATAGTGGAAACGTTTAACAAGATCCTAGAGAATGTGTTGACAAAGATATGTAATGTAAATCGAGATGAATGGGACTTAAGGATTCCTATAGAACTATGGGCATATCAGACCACATGTAAGAAGTTGACAAGACAGACACCATTCTGATTAGTATATAGCCAGGAAGCAATTATGCCCATGGAGTTCATTATGTCAAGTCTGTGCATTGTCACGCTGAAAGAGCTCACATATTATGGCACAATAGAGAAAATATTTTCAAAGCTAGTGGAACTGGAAGAAGACCGCTTCATCGCAGGATTTCATCAGTAGGTTCATAAAGTGTGTGAAAAGGCATTGAATGACATACACATTAAAAAAAAGAAGTTTCGGACAGGAGACCTTGTTTTTCTCTATGACATCAAGTTTTTGTAGCACCCTGGGAAGTTTCAAATGCACTAGTTAGGTCTTTATTTGATAATATTTTTCACTGAGGCAAGTGTTTTTCAGTTGGAGAAATTGAATGGGAGATCATGGAAGGACTAGTCAACGGTATTCAGCTGAAACTGTATAGGGGCAGTCGTCTTTCCGTGCACTATATTGATTGCAAATTATTTGTATTGTAGTATTTGTACCATAGTATCTGCATTATAGTCAAATTAGCATAAAAAGAGATGAAAAAAAAATGTCATGGAAAAGAAGAAAGTAAGAGGAAGGCGCGCAGGAAAGATAGAGAATTGAATTATGTATAGAAAGGAGAATTGGATTGCACATAAAGAAAGATAGGATAAATACATACACAGAGGAAGATAAAATCATTTAAGAGCAAACATGACGGTGAGACAGTGGAAACGCATAGTCATAAATGAGAAGCGATGACGTGATTTTGACAGGATGGAAAATCTAGACCATGATCCGCCGGAAGATACGAAATTAATGAAGGATCAAGACAAGAACTGAATTTGGATTGGACTAAGAATTTTGGCACAAAGAGGAATGAAGTAGCTAGCAAAGCCTATAAAATAATACGAGGGAAGGCGAGAAACGGTTATTGTTGTTTTCCTATTTGAAGAGCACAGAGAACTGAGTGAGAGAGTCAAGTGAGTTACAAAATTTCATACATAGTTGAATTACAAAGAGCCATGGTGCCACCAAAGACAAGACCATCCACATTGCAAATGTAGAAACAACGCACTAGCCAGATGTCAATACTAGTTCAGGGAGGAGCCTCGAGCACAGAGGCATCAAATCCAATCAACTTTCCAAGGGCATATGTGTCGTCGAGAAATCCAACATCAAAGTCAGTTAACTTGCCTAAGGAGACGAAGTATGACCTTGTTGCACCAAATATTCCACCTGGGGTCATTATTGAAGGGGACATGTTGGCCGTAGTGGGGAACCTAAACTTTTCAGACCATGATTCGGTAGATTTGAATAATCTTTTGGAGTTATCACCATAGAATTATCTACACATGAAAATTAGCCAAAACTCACTCGTACTCACAGTTGAGCCGCTGGTGTGGGAAACAAGACAGCAATGAATAGGCATATTGAACATGTTGAAGATTCCACATTTTGGAAGAAGCACATAGATCAACAAATGCATCGATTTATTGTTAAGTTGTGTCCACGGAGGGTTTCTATGGTTGGACAAACCAGTACGATTGACACAAAACTGATCGTGCAAATTACAGGATTATCGTTAGCAGGGGAAGACCCACTTCCTTTGTTCACAGATAACACAAAGGAGAAGGAATTATCAGAAAGAATGAAGGATAAATATGGCATGCACAGAGTAGCGCACAGATTGGACATCGCGAGCATCAATGATGATACTGTTAGATTTGTGATGCAGATATTGGCTTGCAAGTTACTCAAAAAATGTTGCAAAGACTAGGTGCCAGCAAGAGTAATAGAAGCAACAGAGAAGTGCGCAGCAGGAGTACATATGAACTGGGAAAAATTTCTAGTCAACCGGTTTTAAACGAACTACAGTGAAGCGCAAGAGAAAGGTACGGAGTTCCATTATGTATGGTTGTTGATTTTGATTGCACTAGTTGCTTGGAGGGAGATAGAAGAAACATAGTTCTTGGAGGGAGATAGAAGAAACATAGTTCCTGGAAGGCACATAGAAACCTTTCCTAGAAGCAAGGTATGTTTCCTTGTGGCATACCACACAAAAGGGCATACAAATGGATAACAATGTCTCCTTTTACATTTACAAGGAGACAATTCGATACTGTATTGAGAACACACTGCGCATTCTCCCTCAAATGATTGAAGTGTATAGAGACCTTGTGTGATTCAAAGCAGGGCCACATCATATGTACATTCAATCCAAGAGGGATCCAGATCAGTAATGACTTCCGACTGCCTACAGAGTGACAGAACAAGAAATTAGTCTGATTTTAAATGACTGGGAAGAAGAGTGGAAAATCCCAATGCTAGAAATAACGTAGACATAAACACAACACCAAGAGTAGGAATAAGAAGAAGATAAGGAAAAATAAGAAGAAGAGGAACATGAATAACAAGTAAATGGTGCAGGAGACACTTAGGAAACAATATCGCCCATTGGAGAGAAGAGAAAAGAGCACCCTAAGGAGCAATCAGGACACAAACACAAGAAGAGGAAATCCACAAAGGAAGCAGTTATCCAGGCCTTAACCAAGGATGACTTGGAGAATATCATAGATCAAGTCAAAGAAGTCACTGAAGAAGAATTTATGTGAGTTGTGTAGAAACAGGAGGAGATGCACATGAATGTGTAAGCCCATATTTCCACAATGCACTAGATTTTGGAAGCAAACAGGATAGCACCAGTATTATCAATAGAAGAAGAATATAGAGAGAGCACAAAAAAAACAACAGAGTCACAATCAACGACATCTACTGTCATCAACATCAGTAGAATGTCAGATCATGAAGATATCAGTAGGGGATATAGAGTTCCCCACGATCGAAATGTAGGAGCATGCACAAGAATTAAGTCATATTGAATTACTGTTGTCACAGATACTGTTGAACGTGCTACGTAGTTTGTAGACAAGTGTCATGCAAGATATCCAGTTATGTGCATAATCAACTTCTGTGGAGTTGGTCAAATTGGTTGTAGATAATGAAGCACTACATGCAAAGTAGAACAAACTCATGCAAGAATGGGACGACGTTGCACAGAAGACAGAAAGGTTGAAACAACAAGGGCATGAGGTATACAACAATATCCTAGAGGTACAAATGGAAGAAAATAATCCCTTGGAAGAGAAAGTGACAAAGACAAGTGAATCCATCAGGGCTTACGTGCCAAGATATTAGACTTGGAAGCTTGCAGAATGCCAAGTATCCCACCATAAGAGAGGGAGATAAGGGAGCAGACATCCATCATGACCATGGAAAGTATCAAGAGTTTAGATGAGGAATGCGCTAAGTTATATGAGGAGAGTACACAAGTGTGGACTCAATTTTTGGAGGATGCAGAGCTACAAGAAATAGAACATAGGTTACAGACTACACAGGAGAAGACACATAAGTTCAAAGAAACAATGAGCACTCTATCAGCGACAGAATGAATGGCTGCAATAGTTGGGAATAGGAAGTTGCACCACGAGATAAGTTAGATGAGAGCTGAGCAGTAGACTCTCACACAGAATCTTGAGCCGCTACCAGAGGAAGCATTCTGGGTGACAAAAGAACTCATGGCTGCATAAGGGATAATCAAACAAGCAGTGCAAGACAACACAGAGAAACTAAAGACCCCCATTACAGCACAACCAGGAGAGGAGATTTTTGCATAGGAAGTAGAGGTAAAGGAGAAGGTCAAAAACATGAAGGACACTTTCCAAAAGTTTGTTGTGACATGGAGGGGAGCACAATAGAAGGACTGAGTGGCTTAGGACGGGCCACAGGTGAGTTTTGGGGGCCTACTAGGACATGATTTTGGGAACTACATAGGAGAAAACCACGTGCACATAGATAAAGAAAGAAAGATAATCAAGAAAGTTAGTATACTTCCAGGGATCAACACGCTTGATAGAAGGAATACCATTGGAAGTCGTTAGGCATTTTGGGTCCATTGACATGGGCTAATCCCTATTGTAATTGTATAAATATGTAAGGGTTTTGGGATAGAAAGTAGTCTCCTAAGTGACTTTTGAAGAGTTTTTGGGATATTTTCTATAGTCGAGAAGAGAGAAGCATGAGAAGGATATGATGATAGATAGAAAATAGGCGCATAGGAGAACAACCAAGGCATTTTGTATGTGAGGGATATGTCTGAGACATAATAGATATGCACAGTTCTCCTATTTTGTAATGAACATTATGAATAATGTAATAAGAATTCACTCGTTGCGGACGTATCCCATCTTGGGTGAAACACATTAAATATGGTATCTTTGTGTTATGGTGTGCTTATGTTATGTTTACCACGAATATGATGAATGCTATGTTATTATGAATCTGTTGTATATTGTTATGTTTTTGTGCACATGATAATGAACAAATGCTAAGTAGAATGTTTGTAAGGACTACCTCCCATCCCTTCATCACTGTAGAAACCTAGTTCCCATAGTCCCCATAGATACCATGGGTGAGACTTCACCTACTTGCGGGTGATGTTGGTATTTGAGGGTTTTGTTGGTAAATTCGTGTTGAACCTTGGGTCTTCCCACTGCGCACCAATAGTGGGATATCTGCAAACAACATTACATTGTATTTCACTATGATAGGCTATTAGATGTCCCTGTTGAATGAGGATGGCACTGATAGGATGGTCAAATGAATTTGTTTCAATCTCAATTGGTTGTTGCAGGTCTAACAATGTGTTCACTGGTGCAGAACAGAGGTGGTGTTTAGATCTTGGAATGTTTTTTGTTGTGATTCATACCAAGATAAATTGGCTTTAGCTCCCCCCTTGGTCACTTGACTTAAGTTCCAAGAGATATGAGAGAACCCCAACATGAATCTACAGTAGAAGTTGGCGGTGCCCAGAAAGCTATGAAGCTTTGACAAAGTCATCGGGGTTGGCCAATAATGGATGACTTGGACCTTGGCTGGGTCCACATGCACCCCATGTTCATCCATGATGTATAATATGTGATATCCATAACAGATATATACGGTGATATCATGAATTTCTATTCCATCACGTTATCTTTTTCCACAAACACTTAGCATTAATTCCACAAGAGACATTTTGTCTAACATATTACGGGAAAAACTATATACATATGGAATAGAAGAGAATCTTGGATTATTTTATTATGAATAAAAAATTTGAATACAATAATATAGTGGTTGCTATGGCAGCTGCATTACATCAATGAAAAACACACAATGACAAGCTGAAACCTAAATGATGCCATGGTCACTACTAGAAACCCTATGATTTTGCACCTCCAAACTGATATCAAACCATAGATGAATCTCAATTGAAGATCCTAGATGGATCCTCCTTCTTGTCTAGATAGGGTGGATATTGCACCATCGAAACTAAACTGCAATGGTGGAAGGGTTTTGCTAAACCCTAACGAAACAATGGCTCCAAGAGCATTCCAAAATGAGAAATCAAATCATAATTCCAAAACTGAAGCACTACCCCTCCTTTTATCCTTCTTCCATGCCTTCTAGAAATTTCCCCTATTTGACTAAATCAAATATCACCCATATTCCCCTTTTACTTTCAGTTTAATATTAAAAGTCACTGTAATAATGTTTAAGTAACTTATTAATCTAAAGTTACTTAATGCCACTTCAAAAAAATGACATCTCCTAACTAAGTGACATTAAATAACCCCTTTTGACTCCCTTTTACTTCACTGACAAACCACGGAAGTCATTTCCATGGCAGAATATGGGAACCCAAAAATAGGGACATGACAAATCCTCCCTTTCTAAATATTACTTGTCCTCAAGCAATGCCATCACACCCATCAGAACAACAAGTTGAACCAAACTAAACTAATGATGATCCCCATGTCCCAAACCAATATGAAATATCCAGAGCACCTATTTCCCACAATATTGTCCTGCAATGTGCTAACACTAGGGGCCTCCTGAAAGTAATAATTGGCTCTCCCATCTGTACCAGCTACAAGACTTTCAACCCATAAAATCCCAAGGTCTCGTGCTATCACCAGAAAGGACCCATCATGTTGACGCTACGCCACTCTGACCATAAATACTTGATCTTCCTTCCTAGACTGCATCCACAAGATATAATACCCCAAAGAATCATCTCCACTATCGAGGATTATGTCCTGCCAATGTAGCTCAGTAAAGTCAACCAAACCAACTCTAAAATCAGACATCCTAGAGAAGTCTATGTGGTCACAAACTGATAGAGCATAAATGGAACCTAACCTCCTGGTATCAAAATGGAAATCCTTAATACTCCAACATCCCCAACCTACTGCAATCATCCAAGCATCGTCCATAAAATATCTCAAGACATCATCCACTAAGTCCCTCCATGTGAACCTTTCTCATACTAGCCTATAAGTGGTAAAGTCACCAAGGTCCCAAACTAACATGTATGATGTGAAGCACCCTCTATTTAGAGCCCTAATCTACCAGGTGCCAACAAAAGAATCCACCCAACTTCCTTTGATAAGCCATGAAATCAAAAGCTGCTTGAACTCACTCAACTCCTTAGAAGACCACTCCTCCAAGAAACCAATCCTAATCATCCCAAGAGTAAATCCTGAGAATAAAAAATTGGCCATATCATTTGCATTCCTAGGGTCCCAAGAGAATATATGTGAGGAACCATCATGTTGGCATTTCACCCCTCAAGTCATAATCATCTGATCACCATGATCGAATTGTGCTCTCCTCTTCTATATCCCCAAGCTGAGATCCCCAAAAGGATTGAACTCACTATCCTGGATTATGTGTCTCCCATGCATCTCAGTGAAGTCAACGTCTGTCAACCAATGGATAGAATCTATCTTGGGTATCGTAAGGAAAAATATACCCCGCCAAAGCTCAAAAATCTTCTCACAATATCCTCACAATGACACAAACCAATTACTGACACTACCCTATTGAACATCCTCATCATCCAAAGTAGTCGATCACTTTGATGAATTCCCGGAACCCACCACCAAATTGGAAGTCCACCACTCTCAATGATTTTTTTTGAATCCTCAGTGAATTGACCCAATAGAGCTTGGATCTCCTCCTATGCACCATGTGCACTGATCACAAAGTCCGAGTGAGAGAAATTTGTCATGGTTATAATTTCACATGTCTCATCCAACCGAATCAAGTGAACCTCCCATGTCTTGTTGTATATAATGAGGGAATAAAATAAAAACAATAGATGACTCTACCACTACTTGCATGACTGGAAAGTGACTAGTGCATTGGTCAACCCCAAGGGTACAACCAAGAGATGAAGTCTAATAGCATACCTCTGCCTATCATGCTCCCTGGTCGTCATCTGATGACATCCCAGATGAAGATATACCATCAAGGGATATGTTTCTCCCTAAGACTCACCAATCCTAGGTAACCTCAACTCAATGGTGTTCCCAAAGACTCCATCAGGAGGTCTCCCTGGTAGAAACACCTCACAACTCCATTGTACACTCTCATGTGCCAATCAATATTCTTGCACATTGTTGTAAATCACTAAATTGTCTTGTATCATCCAGTACCCTGTAGGTGTTACTGTATCCATCACTCTATTGATGTCACCTGAACGTATATCCTCGAGCATGCCCATGTTTGTCATGTACCTATCCACCCAATCCATGTAGGTATATTCTTCCTTACGGGCTGGTCCACAAGGAATGATTTCAACTATCTTCTCCATAGCCAAACCTTAAGCCTTTAGTGGGTTCTCCAAAATAACTAGTTCGTGATCCCCACATTTCAAATTAGGGGAATGGTAAAAAACCTCTGCTTCAAACCTCTCCTCAAGCACCTGCAAATCTAAATTATCCTCGTGTGGGATCATCACAAGAGGCTCCTCCCCCAAATCATGAGTTTCACTCTCATCCTTATGTGTCATGGATGCTAAGTATGATGGAGTCTATGTTGTTGTCAATGATGAAAGCATGACAAACTCAGTTGGTAACAAATCTCCTTAACCTCCCTTTCCTTGTCTTCAATGATCTAGGTGGATATCAGTGATCACCCACCTATTCCAACTGGTTCAAAATAGTTCTTTGGCAATTTACTATTTTTAGCAGTTTTTCGGGTCCTAAACTTCTGGTGCCATTTTAAGGGCCTAAATTATGCTTTTTCTCTACCTTTCCAATGAGCTATCGTGCACCCCAAATGGAGATCGTATTCCAAATTTATGCCCCCGGGAATTTGATACACCAAACTACCCAAAACGAGGTCCAAAAACCTGTTGGTTTCCCATCTTCCGGGGTTAGGGTTTTGGATTTTCTTTATGTTAAAAGGGCCTTTGGAGCCTCATTGTAAAGATCATCTTCTTGCGAATGAGTGTAGCCATCATATCTCTTCTCAGAGATAAGTCACCACCATTCTAGCAAGTCATTCACTCAAGAATTTTGTAGTTTCTGTACATTCTCTGATTAATAAAAATTGTGCATTAATGTATCTCTTTGTTCATTGCAATATTTATGTGTATCTTGCAATATCTTTGTATATTTTATTGTTATATCTCTACCTTCATTTTGTTCTAAAAAATAATCTAGATCGGTGGTATCAAATCAAGCTGCTCATTGTCATTTCTTAGTGCATGTCCCCGAAGAGGTCAGGGTACAGAGAGTTGGGTCTCGAGCTAGTTTCCCTTGAGTACAACTGCTCTCGTCATCCCAAGTGGCCTCCCATGACAGAATAAAAGAGAGATGTGGGAGCAGAAGATCCCATCAATATGTTTCTCGCAAAATCCCTAGCACAACAAAGGAACGAGAAGTTGGAGAATTTTTCCCAAATCCTTCAATGATTGTCGACGAGAACATGCACATCTTCGTAAAGAAGTCGCTTTGGAGACGCTACCCCATTCAAGGTACAAGTTAATTTTGATATTCTCGTATTTGAAGGTCAAATCAATGTGAATTCTTTGGAAAAATGGTTAAATTTGCTAGAAGGTTATTCCTATGTTCACAACTTTTCCGATAGAGAAAAGATCACCTTTGCGCTCCTTTAGGATCTCCCCCCTGTCAAACATTGGTGGGAAACTTACTGGGAGAAAAGTTCCATAGACGATTCTGGAGTATTTGGGGCCAAGCCCACTTGGGATTTTTTTATGGATGCATTCAAGGAGCAATATTACCCTGTGGGAAATTATGATGACCAGTACATGAGATGGACCACGCTGCATTAAAAGCGGGACCAAATAGTGCCATAGTTCACAAAAACCTTCCATACCTTGCGCACCAAGATGGGTATCAAAGACTCATAGTAACATCTAGTTCTGAAATACCACGGGGCTCTACACAGGTACATCCAAACCAAAATGGAGTTTCTGGAAATATCATCACTGGGAGTTGCTTATAGATATGTTGTCAAAATCGATCAAAAATTTAAGAAACAAAATAAGTGGTAATTTGGGTCTGCAAATCTGCAACAACTAAAGTATGGTAAAGGCATCCCTAACTCACATAGAAGTCAACCTCAAGAAAACCAGGTCAAGCCATAGGAAAAGAAGGGTAATGGGAAGAGGAAGAAGGACACTGGGAAGTAGTGTGAATTCCGCAAAATCCATTGGCACAACACCGATGAATGTCGCTCGAAACATTCATTGGTGGTTGAGCTCAAAGAAATAGAGTCGAGCTCCGACTTAGACTCTGATTCAAACACTAATAAAAGGAGACAGATAATTGATGAAAACCCACTGACACTGTCACGACCAAAACAATCCAACCAGAAGAACCAGAGGATCATGAGGAGGGGGAGCACCTTTTCCATTCACAGATGTGGGTGAAGGGGACCTCGTTGCATTTTATTGTTGATAGTAGAAGCCAGAATAACCTCATCTCAGCAAAGTTCGTCAAGAAGTTGGATTTGATGACAACACCACACCCCCAACCATACAACATCGGATGGATTCACTGGGGACGAGATCTTCGTTTCAACCAGCAATGTCGCTTGTCATACAACATCAAGCCCTTCAAGGATGAGGTACTATGCGATGTTTCCCCACTGGAATTCTATGATGTTTTGTTAGGCTAGCCATATATGTGGAGGCGTCATGATGTTTATGAGTCTCGACCCCATAGCATCATTGTTACTCTGGGGGATAAACCCTACAGGATACCAGAGGTAGTTCTGAATTACTGTACCAATAAAACCGTGCCGCAAAGTGATCTCTCATACTACAAATTTCAGCCTCTTCACAATCTATTCAAAAGGTGAACAGAAGGACACTGCAACCACTGTAGCGTCAGTCCAGTAGAAGCAGATTGACAGGATTGCAATAAATCGCAAAGATTCCTTCTGCACACAGTCATCTCATGTAGCCATACTAGTTAAAAAGGTCCAACCCTTCCAACATTAGGTTCTCGACAACCTTCCACAAGCCAAGTAGCGCAACTTCTCCAGCAGGGCAAGCAGTTGTTAGGGACCTAACCCCTCACGTAGGTAGAACAATATATTCGGATGTAATAAAGGTCAATATTAATAAGGCCTTGCAATAAGGTAGAATAAGTCGAATGTAAGAAGACCTAATAGAAGCTTCCGCTTCTAGAAGGATCTTC